>JAODGE020029779.1:0-25147 GCA_027574965.2 Ecitophya simulans
CATATATATATATATATATATATATATATATATATATTGTTTTAAAGAGCACGTACTGCCACCTCTCCAACATGACGATCAGTACTGTGGAAAGCCATTATTTCCGACACACACACGCGGGACAGAAGCACTCAAAGTGCCTCTGCGCGCACAGTGCCTTCCGCTGCTCATACGTGAGCCGCGTCGTTAAGCTGCTGTTGTAGTTCACGAACAGTTGCTCACCGTCACGGATGTCCCGGAGTGCCACCAGCCGTCGCTGTGCAGCCCCGTTGGTTCCGACAACAGTGCAGTTGGGCTCGCAGCTGTGATTAAGAAGGCTTAATATCCCATAAACTGCCACTCCTCCCTGCAGCGTAAACTCATTCGTCTGCAGAAGCGCAAAGAGCGAGAGGACCTCCTCCATGTACAGCTGCGGCTGGCGCAGCGCCACACTCAGGGCGACCGCCAGCGAGCCGATCTCACTCAGTGCGGTGGACCGCTGATAATCGGCGCTCCCCCGGAGTGAGCGGATGCCATCCAGTGTGAGGGGGTGGGAGTGCTGCATCGTTGCCATGGCACACACCTTCGCCACCGCCAGGCACGAGAGCGCCGCGCGCGCCTCAGAGCCGCAGTCCTTTTCGGCTGCGCCACCGCCGCCTGTGTACAGTGTCTGCCGCATGGCCTCTGCCCACGCTGAGAATTCGGGGTTGTGAGATGTGCAGCTGCAGGCGTGATACCCCCGCCACCCCGCATCACGACAGGCTGACGAGCAGTACGTCTCCTCCCCGCAATGCTCACAGAAGACCGCGCCAGCGCTGTCGCTAACGCTCAGAGATCGGAGGCAGTGTGCGCAGTACCCCTCACCGCTGCGCTGCACAACAATTGGTTCATCCACGAGCACGCAAGTGCGGGAGGCAATGCGTCGGGTCGCGTAGAGCCCACGGCCGTATGTGCTATCGCGCGGTTCCAACAGCTCCGCCATCGCAGACGGGGACGCACGTTGACAGGTGCGCTGCACACGTGCCTGTGTGTCCGCTAGCGTCTCCGTCTCCCTCACCTGCAGTGTCTCGTCAGCGTCGTCAACGTCACTAGAGGAGGTGATTTTGGATTCCTCACTTTCCTGACGGAGTGCCTCGACCAACGCGACAACCTCATCCGTCTTTGGGGCCGATATGAGGGCTCTGGTGGCGCCTCCAGTCGCGCGCAGCAAACAGAGAGGAGAGTCCTCAAGGCCCTTGATATAGCACAAGCGCAGCCGAGCCTCATCGCACTTCTGTGCGAACTCTGGCTGTCCGGCACGCTGACCCACAGCACTGCCAAGCACAAGTCCGAGAGGGTCGCGTGGGTGCCGGTTCAGGAGGCGGATCAGATAATCTGTGGCAAGTGCGTAATTTCGATGCACTGTCCAGTGCCAGGCGCGGTGCTGCAGATAGGCATCCAGCTCGCAATTAGCCTGGCGCGCTACCCACGTCGCACGCAGCCGTACCATAAACTTGTGTTCTCCCTTTGATATAGGTATATTTATATAGCTGCGTGTGTGTTTATTGCACAGCGATATTTGAGAAAACAGGCATACACACACAGACACGCAGCGCTGTTACAAACCGCTGAAGATACAGTTTGAAGTTGCGAAGAGGAAAGATTGGGGATGGAGTGAGACATTGTGTTTACATATATATATATAAGGAGCTTGAGATACGTATCTGTGACAACAAAATGCAGTATTATATAGTGAATGATCACGCACGAGCAGCGCGCGAACTTATGGGAAAGTGCGTCGTCATGATAGCGCACTACCTCAATGCCGAAAAGGGAAAAATAATAAGGGATAAAGAAGAGAATAGGAGGGGAGGTGCATTAAATTCTGCTGTTGGGTCTAAATTCAATAGAAATAACTCACTCGTCCTCGGCAAATATATACTCGCTCACACATATCCTCAATATTCCTCATACACACACGCACAGATCACAACTCCAGGAGCAAAAGGTGGGGGAAGGAGTAAAACAAGCACAAAAAAAGAGATTAACATAATTGTTTAAACATCAGCACATTCCATAATGCCTATTAGTCTGCGCAATACATGCTGGCTCCTGTTCACTTCCACGCAAAAATAAATCTGCAAGAAATCAATTAGAAAGTGCGCAAATATGTGAAGGTGTAATCACCATATTCTGTATCGGACACCTTCCTTTCATTTCTCTGTCATCCCCAAATGCAGAACAACCTCCCAATACAACAGGCAACTGTGCACCCGTCCACGCATGCGAAGAAACAAGAACGAGAGGCGTTGCGCACGCACGTCAGACGAAGTCCACTCCCAGCACAGCGTCACGCATCCGCCTCACCTGTGATAAGAGAAGCACAATGCCATCTCTTCTTATTTATATATTTTTGTTATCGGCTAACCCTCATCGTGTCATCACGGAGTAATCGCTCACACTCACAAAAGGAAATTGTGCAAATAACAGCACTAGGAATCACGGACACACATATACACATAAACACCAGGAGACGCAGACAGCACAGTAGAGTAATCCAAAATGTGCTATGCTTCTCTTTCAAAGATATATCCATCTAGCTATGCACATTGCGGTAACGAGAGGAAAGTGGATAGAGATGAACACACACACATATATATATATATATATATATTTCTGTATATCCAAAGAGAAAAGAAAACGAGCCACCAAAAAGAACTGCAAAACAGGAACACCACAGGGTATACGCAAAAGGCTAGCTGTGGATACAATAACCAGCAAGCTTGGTAGGAATATATATATATATATATATATATATATATATTTCAGAGAGAAAGGGACACACTCTTCATCCTGCTAAAGGTATAAAAGAGGCAGTAAGTAAATCCCACTATATAACTGCATTCATATACTCATACAGACTATGTGGGTGTGTGTACGTTGTTGTGTGTAATTCAGGTACGATGCAAATGAACAATCGTGTTTTTTTTCATTTTGTGCGATGATATCAATAATCACGCACGAATCAACAATAATAACAAATCACTCAACACTCAGTCGTGTGGTATTTGACAACAACGCCAGCAGAAGTCTGTTCACTTGGCTTTCGTAGAAGCAGCTGTAGAACTTCAAATATATATGTATATATACGTCATATAGGAGGAGGGGAACTCCGCCTACTGCTGCCTGACGCTAAGTGCGGGAATGCATCAGAATCCCCCGTTCCTCCTCTCTATCATCTTTCAATCGCCCGCAATTTCCCATGAATCAAGTAAGCAACTATCTGTTGCAACGCTCAGCAGAACAAAACGAGTGATGATAAAAGATACACATAAGCGAACCATCAAGTAACGGCTACTGACGATGGAGGGCAGGGAAAGAGAGAAGAGATTATGGATAAAATCAGAGGCATTTATGAGTGCATACCCACCCTCACCCCAATTCATCCATTGAGAATGTACCTATATTGAAATAGAGTACAAAACACACAACTATAGAAGTAAATATGTGAACAGCAGTTGCCCTCTCAGGCTGACGATACTGACCACACACTTGTGAGGCCATTCACCATCGCAGAGACTATAGTGACGCCAGCGAGCACTAAGTACAAGAGCGCCAAGAATGCAGGGAGCACAGGGGCGATGCGTGGAACTGTACGTGGGGCTGAAGACACTGTGCTCTGAGTATCGCCAGTTGCAGTGGAGCCTGCAGGACCCCCTCCACCAGCACGCAGCTGTGCCTGCTCTGTTGCCCACACAGACCGCAGTCTGCGCTCATGAAGATACCTATTTGCCAAATAATTGGAGCGCCCCCATAACATAAACGATCCGAGTGAAAACGCACAGGCACAGCACAGAAGCACAGTGATCGTATCGCCATCACTTAACCAAGTGCGACTAGCGATAAAGGCGATTACTGGGAGCAGTAACGCACCAATATCAATTTTATGCATCGCTAAATGATGAGAAGGATTAGAAATTTTTTTTTAAGGCAACCACAACAGCAATAACAAAAAAAGTATTAGTAATAATAAATGATGAGTTGAGCAGATGGATTAAAAAAAGGGGGCCTGTCGGTGCCAATCAGATTGCCAAACCGGAGGGAGAGTGATGGAGGTGGGGGGTGAGGATCATTCGGGTGCACACCCCTGCCAAATAATGCCGGGTGGTGTGTGCTCCCAGGTCAATTTATAGTTGTGCGTCTGGGGAGGGGATTGCTGACAGAAGTAGCGGTCACTAACAGAAAATATAAACCCAGAGCACGGGCAGTTAGGAGGGAGAGTTGGGGTGCGGGGGATGTGTGGAAAACCGTAACTAAGTACTTCCGCAAATACCAATTGGTCAAAGCACACCTGTGTGTGTGAGAGAAAGAGAGAAAGTGAGAGAGCGAGTGAGGGGGAGGAGGGCAGATACTTAGAAAAGTGCAGTGGAAACGCAAAAGGGGGAAAAATAAACGACGCTCACGTGGGTTTTTTTTTGTGAGGTCCGTCCAGTGCGCACACACAGGGACGCACGCATGCAAATATATATATGTATATATATATCAACAAGACAGTAAAGCAGTGAGATATATTCGTTTTCAAATCCAGCCGCATCGCCACTTGTGCTGCCACAGCCATCTGCTGTCATTATTGCCGGGCTATACCGGAGGGACGATCAACAGGAACAACAGCAAACGTGTTTCTATCGGCTGCTGCTCACTCCGCAGCAGAAGAAATGCAAGTTACTCTAACAAGCGCGCTCACATACACACACGCACAAACGGATATATATCTATAAGCAAGCGCATGTGTATCTCCCCCTCCCCTCCCTCTACCGTGGCGCCGGACGGTTATTGGTGGGTAGGAGGGGTTTACGTTGCATATAGCAGGCGCGAGCAAGGAGATATATCCAGTCAGCATTCGCCACCACCTCCTCGCATGTGGACATCACGTTGGCGGCGTCCTCGGAACCGAGAAGGTCGTGCGCTACGACCATCAGTTTGATCGCGATGAGCACCTTCGTACAAAAGTGCGCTGGGATGCTGTCCAGTGCCTCCATGCTCAGGGGCCACCGCGACGCACGCCCGCCGGCCCTCAGACTGCCGCGCGTGGTGGATACGACCAGTCGCTTGATCTCGTTGAAGGCCTCTAAAAAGATGGCGGTCGGGCGGGTGCCTGAGCGCGTGCGATCCTTCACTTGCCGGAAGAAAGGCATGTCCGTGTAGATGTTCACTACATTTCCCTTCAGCTGCCCCATAACGTGCCGAATCGCCTCTGTCAGTGGCATCTGCGAGAGCACCGCTGGGTACAGCCGCTGCTGCTCCAGCACGCTGGCGTACCACTCCTTGTACGCCGCCATCGGGCCGACGCCCTGCACATACCGCGCCGCACTCTCCGCCGAGGGACGTGGTGTGCTGTGTTCCCACGACTGTTTCTCCGCCGAGTGTCTCTGCGCGAGTGCCTGCTGGCTCTGTGTGAGGGCCTGCAGGCGCACCTGCTGCTGGCTTAGCAGCCACGCCTCGCGCTCATGCCGTTGGACCAGCTGGTCAACGTGCCGCTGCAGCTGGAGTTTCTCAAAGATGTCCCCATGGGCTGCCTCTGCGCTGCGGATTTTCTCCTCCACCTCTTTAATCTCCAGTGCGTGCCGGTTGACCTTGCGCTCCTGCACACTAAACCCCCATCGAATGAAGGCGGTTTGCAGCATTGCCTCCTCCACGCTCAGCGCGCGCAGGGCAAACACACATTGCAGCTTGCTTAAGCGCCGCTTGCGCTCCATCCCCTGCTGCCACCGCTGCAGCCATTTGCGCCACTCTCGCTGACGCTGATACTTGGCGTACAGCTCCGCGTACCGCCAGAGCGGTGACGCCCGCGCCACCTCGCTCGGGGGCATCACGACCCCGCTACTGCGTGATGGACTCACCATCACGGAGGAGGGGGAGGCAGACAAGCGGTGCGGGGAATGCTCTCTGCCTCCGCCGCCGCCATCCTTTCGGGTGGGGAGCGATCCCTGCCACGCATACATCGCCCTCATCAGCACCTGACGCTGCGCCTTACTCTCCAGCAAGCGCAGTTGCTCGTGGGATATCGGTGATACGCCGCGGGTGTTGTGTATCGGGTGGGACACAACGTCGCCGTTGTCGTCACCCTCGCCAGAGCTAGCAACCACATCGTCCAGCCGACGCCGCCGTCGCTCCAGCGCATGCCGAGTCCACAGGCACCAGTAGCGCGCTGAGAGCATCACGTCGCTCACACGCTGCATCGTCATGACGCTGGACACAAGGCTCTTCCGCAGTCGGCCGCGCACCACCCCGCTCTGCCACCGGTGAAAGATGCTAACCTTCGTCGCGAACTGTGTCGCCTCAGCGAGAGTGTTGGCAAGCACGTGGCGGCGGAGGTGCCGCTGCTGGCCGTCATAGAACGTGGCCCACTTAGTGAAGAAGCGCCGCCTCAGTGCAAAGATGTTGCGGCACTCCAACTCCACAGCGGTCCGAGCGTCACCGTGCTTTCGCGACGCCGCGACGAGGCCGCGACGCCAAATGCCGAAGAAGTGCCGCATCAGCCGCTGCTCGCTCAACTGCTCGAGGATGAGAACGTATTTGGCGTTGCGCTCCAGCTCCTTCTGCCGCAGGTGGTTCACTCGCTCGCTCCACGCCGCCGCGTCCTCTGTGTCCTTCGTGATCACCGCGTTGAGCGCAGCAATGCTGCGTGTGAGGTGCTCCTCCACACTGCTTCGGTGGCCACACCACACTTTGTTCAGCCCATTACTGGAGAGCGCAAGCACCTGCAGCGTCTCCACCGCGCCGACAGCCAGCAGCCTTGCCACCTCGAAGCGAGGTGCCATAGCCAGCATTGTGGCAATGGCAGGCACCTCCGGTGTCGTGTGGCCAGTGAGCGCGCCCGCATCCAGCGCGGGGGTGACGCCAGCCGCCGTCCTCCGCTTGCCGGACCGCATACGCATCCCTTCGCGCACGACCTCCTCAACGCCAAAGTCGTCATCAGGAATAGCGCTCCATCGCTCCAACAGGCCATCCGCGTACGCGACCCACATACTGCGCGTGGTTTTGTCAGCGACAAAGGCACGAACGCTGGGTACTAAGAGCACACGCTTCAGCAGCTTAAGTTCCGGTGGCGGAGGCGTCGCGCCGGCCTTCGTGTCGGCCACGGAGTGCGCGGCTGACCATACATTCACGGTGCCATCCTCCGCCGCTGTAAAGACGATGTCACCCATGACAGCGATATCGTTCATCGGGCCGATGTGCGCCGCGATCTGTTGGCGCGGCTCCCCCGCAGCGATATCGTAGGAGAGCACATTACCGGAGGAGAACCCGACAAACAGGAGCGACGGTGTCGCGCTGCTGCCGGATGCCACGAGGCAGGTGAGAGAGACGTTACCACTCTGTCGCAGCGGCAGGTAGCTGGTGTGTTTGCTTGGTGCGGCATCGGTGACAGTAACGCGTATGATGGCCTCGAACTTCTTTTCCTCCCGGTCCCAGTGCACCAGACTCCCATCCCGAGCGGCGGAGACCACCGTGCCGTTCCGCATCACCGCAAATGCCACGACGGCGCTGTCATGAAAGCTACCCTCTGTCGCGACGCGCAACACCAGTGAATCATAGACGCGCACAATGCCATTCTCTAACCCCACCCACATGTGCGTCGCCGTGGCCCTGAGCGCCGTCGGTGAAGCCGCCGCGCCGCTGTCGGTTGGCAGGGCTCTCCTGCCCGCGGCACGCGGGGTAGGGGCGAGCGACGCCCCGGGTGAGAGGACGCGTGGGTGCCGGTACGTGAGACCGCGCCTATGTGAGTCGTCGTCGCCGGCGGAGCCGCTTAACGGCAAGGAGGCCGTCAGCTGGCCTGTCACATTGTTGTATATGTCCACGCAGCAGCTCTCCGTGTTGGCGGCCCATAGGGACGCAGTGGCCTCCACCACCTCCAGACAGGAGTAGGGGCCCTCCCCCAGGGTGAGGGTCATCTTGTACCGGTTGGGCTCAAACTTTTCGCCCGCGAATGTGGGCTGCGGAGGGGCTTGATGGGACGCAACGGACACCGCTGCGGTGGCGGTGGTGGCTCCACCGACCACACTTCCTGGCCCACCGGTAGAGTGGCGGCCGAGTGTAGAGTGCGAGGTGAGCACAGGACGAACAGGTGCGCTCGCGGATGGCGGGACAGAGGTGGTGATCCGGGTGGAGGACAGCAGCGGCCTCTGAACTGACGTCGAACCCATGCCCCCGCCGCTCTTCACCGACGTCAGTGATGGTGGCTGACGCACGCGAAGAGACCCACCCGCACCACCACCAGCCGGAGCCTTGGTGGGCTTCTTTGCACTGCCACGTAGTGGCGTACCCCTGCTGGACATTGGCGAGTCGGACAGCTTCTTCTTCGTCGGGGTCCCCTTCATTTTCAGTGGGGTGGACTGCTTCGATGTTGGCGCTGTTGTTGGCGTGTTTCCCAGGTGGCCAGGGAGGCCGCTCCTAGGGGTGCTGCCGACAGAGCTGGTGATGCGCGTGCCACTCGGGCCATACGTGCGGCTTGGTGCGCCCGCGTAGCGTGACATGGGGAAACTAACAGAGCAAATGTTGCTGTATTCGCCTTGGGATTTCTAATCTGAATTACTGTGTTAACAAAAAAATGGGAGGCACACAACGTTATTTTGCTGTATGTGTGTGTGTGTGTATGTTAATGAAAATGCTTTTCTAATGTGCTCTCTCTTTCCTCTTCTTCTTGCTCTACGTGTCAGGTTCGACTGGAGTCAGTGTGTGTGTGTGTGTATCTGTATGGATAATCGCCTTTGTAAACAACAACAGTAAAAACTACTTCACAATAAATGGCAATAATAATAATAATATCAGCGAATGTTATCCCCGATGGAAGCCGCTATAAGATGGTACAAACAAGACCCACCACTATATATTCTGCTGTTGGTTGGGAAAGGGATATATGATTCTTTATCTGCGGTCTCTTCTTGTCCTCACTTCAGATAGGAAAATAGGTGGTAGTGAGCCAGCGCACCACTCTACAGGGATATTGAACGAACCCCCAAAAAGAAAATAGAATTCAAGGTGAGTGTCGAAGAATAAAAGGAGGAGACAAGTATGGTGGAGGTGAACTTTTGTTCATGAAGATCAGGGGAGGAAACAGTGATACATTGCGCGCTGCTATTCACAGCGGTGCTGTCATACTCCTCTTTAGCATTTCAGTTGTTCGCATGCTGCGAAGTCATGAGGGTGCCTCAATCTCCTCTTCTTTTCTTTTTTTGTACGTAGTGCTACTGTCTTCTTAGAGAAAACTGTAAAGGGAAGGAGTGAGGCGTTATTAATATGGCACACACGTGTCACTGAAAATTCTGGAGAACAACCACAACACAAAAATCACGTTTAACAAAACGGTAGTAGAGGGAATATCACAACAAAGACGTAGCCTCTCTGCACTTGCTGGACGGCTACTGGAGAGCACCGTAGGGGGGGTGGAGAGAAGAGCACACGCACACATGCGTACAGAGGTAACCATAAAAACGTAGCGACAAAGTCCCCCCCTCCCGTCAGGAGAACACGTTGTTGGTGCTACTGTTGCAAAACAGTATTTAAAAAAATGTGTAGCTCGTCCCTCTGCTTCCTGTCACCAACACTACCTCCCATATCATTCCAGCAGTTCATGATGAGCATCATTACTCAAGCATCCACACAACAAACAGTTACAAATACACACACACTAAGCGCTAGCCAATATATATATAAATGAAAACTGTTATTGCAGAGTTTCATATATTCAATTTCTCATCTCCTCCCGCTCCCCTCCCCCCCCCCCTCCCTTCCCTCCCATAAACACCCACCACATCTCCAGCCAAGCCTCTATTGTCCATTCCAACACTCCAGCCCATCGGAGACAGCATAACAATAAATCTGAGTGCAGGTATGCACGACTCCACTACATCCACCCTGTTCACCTTTCCTCCCTTCAACAGCCGCCCTGTTCAGAGCTCCGAGGAGAGAGAGGGGGTGGGGCGGTGGGGAATCACGCCGACTCAAAAGACGCCATATTCGATATCGCCGCTGCACAGCACCACCTCCTTCGACTGCCGCTCGAGCTTGCGCTTTCGCATGTTCGACATCTTTGGTTTCACCGCTTTATCGTAGCTGGAGTCGGTCAGGAACATCGAAGGATTAAAGGAAATGAGCAGCTGTGCGTTGTCAGGATCCTGCGTCACGGGATTGATCACACCATCATTGCAGTCGAAGATGTACGCACTTGAGGAACCAACGTATATTTCGTTGTACAGCGCCATCCACGCCCGCTTGGTCTCGTTGATGATATCGTTGCTCCGATCCCACGTAATGTCACAATCCTCGATCCCGAGTAACGTGAGCATTTGAAAGTACTTGACGTGTGAAGTGCGGTGGGCGTAGAGCAGTAGAGTGAGACCAATAGTGGGTACTGGGTATCCGTGCATGTCCTGGATGGCCCGCTGCCGTATCGTGAGCTTCGCTTGTTTGCTCAGACCAGACGACGACCGCCTCGCAAGCCCGCTGCTTATCCGCTGCGGGGCCTGCAGCTGCTGCGAGAGGACGCCAGGGCGAGGGAGATACTTGTCCGGCCCACAGAAGCTGATGTTCTCCATGGCGTCGTAGTGCGGACCCAGAAGCGATGGGATCGGATGGTCATTGCGATTAAAAGGTGAGGTGTACCCATTCCCGGGGGGGGCAACTGGGGAGTTGCTCGCTGTGCCTCCGGACTTGCGCAGCATGACGTGATAGGCATAGAGCGCCGCGTACTTGACATACCGATTCCAATCTAACGTGAGCTCGCGAAGGGTTTGCTCGTGCTCGACAAAGCGACTGTTCATTCTATAGAACTCATCAATTGCGTTTTTAAAAACCTGTCCGCCCTGCTCCAGAAAGTGCGAAGTAATGGACTGGTCGAGCACACCGTCGAGGTCATGGGCGGAGTCGATATTGCAGAGCTCTACATAGCTAGCAAGCACGGCGTCCGTCGTTTCTCCAGGTATTCTCTGTGGGAGCAGCTGTGCTCCCGAAGTGTGAGGCCGCTGAAACGCAGGGGCTCCCTTTGGGCTCCCCACCTTCCCGCGGCGAAGGGTCGGGCTTCCAGCCGCCCCCGCCGCCGCAGGTGCTGCCGCGGGCGCTGTGGACAGCTCCTTGGCGCGCTTCTCCCAGAAGTCATATCGAAGCCACGCGAGATCGCGCTGCGCCGATCGCACCATCAGATTCCACACGCGCTTGCTCGCTGCCACCGCATCCTTGGTCGCCGCCGGGTTTCGAACCAACTCAAGGAAGTATGGTTTGTAGTTGCAGTTGAGAATGCGGCCACACACTGACTCACAGTCCAGGCGATACTGGATGGGGTTCGTCGTCATCTGAGAGTAGTGAATGATCATCACATCTAGCGGGGGCACGATCGTGGCGTCGTAGTTGGCGGCCTGCATGGCAAGGAAGAACACATAACGGTGCACGGAGATGCGCAGATGCAGCTCCCCGAGTTGTATGCCACTAACCACTGCTTTAGCTGCGCCGCATTTGCCGCTGCCGTTAGATGGCTTTGCGTTACCTGCTGCTGCTGCTGGCCCTCCTCCGGCACCGACAGCGGGTGCGTATACATCATCGGGGAAAAAGAACTTTTGGCCTTCGAGAAAAATGTTTATAGCATCAATGTAGGAGAGCAGTGTGTCGTCGTCTATGCAGAGGTCCACCTTAAAGTAACCATCACGGAGTAAATTTGTCGCAGTGACGACGGTGTCACCTACAAAAAGGTCCTGTCTCAACTCAAGTTCATTGATGCGCTCCAGTCGGAGTCCACAAATTTCAAGCGGGATGCGGGTTCGATAAGGGCTGGTGTTGTGTGTCCCACGCCACAGCTCCCACTGAAGGTCGCGCAGATTGTTCAGCTTGGCGATGTCAAACCACTCACTGCGGCTGGTAGTCGGATCCACGGCGAAGGGGCATCCCATAATATTAAGTTTGCGGAGCTTCTGTAGCGAGAAGAGTGTCATATTGGGGTCGTCAAGCTCTTCATTGTCGGAGATATCCAGCTCTTCGAGGTTGCTGAGCTTGTGGAAGTACTTCGGCACCGTTTTAAGACCGCACCCGCGAAGGGACAACTTCTTGATTGGTAGTGGGTGCGAAACGTGGGCAATCATGCCGGCTTTACTTAGCTTGCTCATGCTAATACGGCTGGTTGTGCTTGCACGACCGTCAGAATGAGCAGACCCTGTTTCGTCCTTCACTCCGGCCGTTGGGGCGCGGACTGTAGGGCTACCAACGTCGGAGCCCGCTTGTGCCTCCGCTGTCGCATTGGGTGCGGCTGTGGTGATTTTGTGCGTGTGCATAAGCGGCGCCGGCGATGCGGTACTACTGACGGTGCCGCCGCTGGACACACGCGGGAGCCTCTTCACTACCCTTCCAGCCAGCACGTCCAGCGTCTCAATCGGGTTCTCGGACAAGTTCAGAAATGAAAGTCGCTTCAGTAAGACTACGATGGGTGGCACCGCTGTCAGGTGCATTGCACGAATGTGCAGTTCTTCCAGGGTGAGGGGAATGTTGGGTCCGAAGAACCCGTCATTCGCGTATACAAATTTGTTTTTTGAGATATCCAGGACCCGCAAAACTTTTAGTCGCCGGATGCCAGCAGGCAGCACATCGCCGGTGAGGCCGCAGTTGGCAATGCGGAGAGTTTTCAGGTTGCTCAGGGTCGAAAAGTTAACCTGTGACAGATGCATGTCGGGGTTGCCGGAGATGTCCAGCACCTCTAGGTTAGCGCACTCTAGGATGCGAGATGGAAATGTCAGGAAACTGCAATTCTTCAGCGCTAGCGAGCGCAGTGCCGCCAACCTCGGCGCCACATCAAATCCCTTTAGTGGATCTAATGGGTTCGAGCTCGCGTTGATGCGCCAGAGATTTGGCAGTTGCAGGAGGCTCTCCGGCAAGCGCTGGAAACTGTTCTTATCCATATCGATCTCTTCGAGCATTGGCAGCAGTGACAGTTCCTTGCCTATCGCGTAGAGCTTGTTGTCGGTCAGTGTAAGTGAGGTGGCGGTGCGATGCAGTTCGTCCTCAATGATCATATTCACCATTTTGATGCCGAGGAAATCCATCTTGCGCCCGGTGAGGTCAACATTGCCGGCGCGGCCCACGTGGACGCCGCCGCCAAACGCGACGTCGGTGCTGCCTCCAGAGCCGTACATCTTAGTCTCTTTGCACCCCATCTGGAGCCTGAATTGTATGTGGGTGTGGGTGTGGGTATGGGTATTCTCTCGCTTTCTCTATATACTAAATAGATAAATTAATAATGGTGAAGCACACTTACACTACAGCGTAATGTTCACTGCGTATCCCACTAGTGCCTTCTACTCTTTCTTATGTTCCGGCTTTACGAGTAAAGATAAAGAGATTGGCTGTACTCTTGCTTTGTGTACTTCTTCTACTCCTCCAATCCCCGGCTTCTCCCCAATTGACTCTCTTCTGTCCTGTGAACGCGCGTCTCTGCAAGTGCGTGTGTGTGCGTGGAGCAATGAAAACGTAATTGGGGGGAGAAGAGGGCTAAGAAGGCAAACAAACTAATATAAAACGACGACTATCACAGATACAATGCAGAGCTATGAGACTGCGTCTGGTAAAAAGCAGTGAAAGGTAGAGAGAGGCTGCTGTGTTTTACCTTTTAAAAATCTCTTGGTTTATGTATTGCTGTTTTGCTGTTGTTGTATCACCTCTTCTTATTGAAGAGGGGCACACCAGCGAGAGAGTGTAAACAATAAAGCAAAAACACAAAGCGACTCTAAACGTACACACGCCCTGTACGTATATCGATGTGCTCACTTAGTATGTATATATATATATATATATATACAGTGCGCTACAAACGTAATCCTACTTGCGAAGCGAACACTTGTGTAATAACTTTTTTTTTTACACGTGTGATGTGTCAAATTTGTCGAATATTGCAATCACTGATGTCGCCAAATGCTAACTACTCCTTCAAGTGAAAAAATCTGAGCACACTCAGTCAAATGAGGAGAGCGTAACGAGAGAGAGCCCGCCTGCCTACGCGTAGGAGAAGGGAGGGAAACGGGCTTCTGGTAGTAGAGAGAGGGAGAGAGGGAGAGAGGGAGAGAGGGAGAGAGGAAGAGGAAGAGCAACACCTACGCTATAGAAGTGACACAGCTGACAAAAGTAAAACAAAAACTAAGCGAATTTGAAAAGGAAAAGAGGAAAAAAGAGAGACTCTCGCTTTAAGGTCCTTCTTTTTAATGTGTGTTGCGTTGTCAATGAGATCCAGCTCAACAGCGTCACACAAGTGATGATGATGGTGATGGTGATGTGTGTGTGTGTGTGTGTGTTTATTGCAATAATATAAGGTTATTATAATCCAACTAAGACCCAAAATGAGAAGCTATATAACCAGGTACGGTTCTAAATGTACGGCAAGCGTGAATGGAATTGAAGGGGGAAGAGGATTCTTGCGACAACCAAATTGTGTGTGTGTGTGTGCTTTGAAGAGTATCTAACTCAGTGGTTCGGAAATATAGATTTCCCTCTTACCCTTCTTTCCTCTTTGCAATCCCTTTTTCACCTTATACGATTCCTTGTAACGACCGTTCGCTAATGACTTATCCACGGAAGTGGTTTCTTTTTTGCCGTTGCCGCACTCCACTGTGAGAGTTAGATCACGTGCAAGAGAGAGAGAATGAAAGTGTTTTGTAGCAATGAGTAAAGGGTACAAGGGAGAGAAGTACGATAGAGGTTTAGCAGCAGTGTCAGCATATGGGTAAAGGAACCGGTAGCATCGGTTACCACTATGGAGTAAAAAAAATCCGCTCATAGAACAGTAGCAACGAAAAGGTGAGTACAGCTTTAATCTGCATCAGCAACTGTCGTCTGTGCATGCCATCTTACTTTTGCTTCCCTCCCATTCACAAGTGCATTAATGGGATAAGAAATCTGTTTATGTTCTTTGCGTATCTGTACGTGTGTGTGTGTGTGTGTGGTAGGATTAAGTGCATAACAAAAACCCGAAGGGACGTCACTGAAAAAAGACCTTCCCTCACAGTCCGTCGATGCACACACACACACACATACGCAACACGCGTATACAGCGACACAGGCACCTCTACGCCTTCACCCTCATCAGTCCGCTCAAAAGGACGGCAGCACACGCACATCTCCTGTCAGAGTGAGCTGGCCGCTGTACCACAGCCGCACAATGTCGCTGTACTCTTGCACCCTCATCCGCCTGAGCGCGCTGGTGGAGGCACCAAAGACTCGATGGACTCGATATGCCCTCCCGAATCGAGCGGCGAAGAGCAGCTCACGGAGAGAGATCTCAAAATCACGCTTGCTCTCGCTGTTGGTGCTCTTCACCTCCACAAAGTAGAGAACCTCCGGCTGCGCCGAGGGCCGAGTGCGATTGACGCGTGCGATGACAATGTCATAGGGTGTCCCGCGCTCCGCCTCTTTATTCATCCACGCCACGTGCACTGTTGAATCCTTGCGGTACTGATCGCAGAGCCGCTCGTACACAAACTTCTCTGCGGCAACTGCGTATGGGACGGTGTCTGGAGTGGCATCCACTGCCTGAGGTTGGTATATGCTCAGCCCCGTGACACTGTCCACTGCACCCGCGTCCCCCCCGCGACCCCGCTTGCGGAGGTTGACCGTGCTGCGGAAGGAGATAATGCCATCGTCCTCGTCATCGCGAGGGCTGGGCTCCCTGTGATCGAGTGGCTGAGTGGCGGGTGGCTTCGCTGCGGCCCCGCCGCCCTGAAGTTCCTCATGCACGCTGTCGTACAGTGGATTGTCCCACTGCGGCAGGGATGTGATGGAGAAGCGATCGGGCAGGAAGGTGGCCTCCTCAACGGTCCGGAGCGGCGCACCGGCAGCGGCAGCAGAGGTCGCGTCCACGCGCGTGGGGCGTTCTCGGAGATAGCGATCGAAGGAGCACGGCGGCATTAGCGTCGGGAGGGTCAGGCCATCTGCACCGGACGGATAGTGAGACTGAAAACGGGAGGATGGCGGGGTGCGTGTGGTGAAGGTGATGTCAGTCTCGCCGTCGCCCTTGTGAAGCTGCAGCCGCTCCGGCAACCGACGCGACTCCTCCGCGAGGGCGACCTGCATCGCGGCGAGCGCGCCATCGCGGTCATCCGCGTTGATGGCAGACGACAAGAATCTGAAGAGCCCGGACAGGAAGTCCAGCAGAGCCTTGCACTTCGCGGGCTCGGGTGTCAGCGGTAGGAATATCGGGAGCACCGCCTCAGCGACCACGCTCGGAGCCCACTCGCCGCCATCGCCGTACAAAGTGTTGTGCTGGGCAACGTACAGCAGCGGCGCGCCACTCTTCATGTGATACCGGTGCCCCATATAGTGGAAGTCCTCCATCAGCCTCAGCTCATGCGCCACAACCACACTGAAGGCCTTCAGGCGTTTCGCCAACGCTGCATAGCTCGCGTGATAGAGGGGACGGTCACTGGTTTGCAGAAACCACTGCACATACGGAGCCACTGCCGCCACCTTGCAGTGCAGCTCGGCGGCCACTACATTGCTGCTTTGTGGAGTAATCGGGCAGTAGATGACACGCTTGCGCACGCACTCGTCGAGTGGTCGCACACCGAGCCGGCCCAGGACTGCCTTCACAATAAAATGAGGCTCCGAAGAAGAGGAGGAGGAGAAGGGCAGCACATCCAACTCCGGAGCCCCCACGTCTCGGCACACAAGTCGCCCGCCAGAAGCACCGAAGAAGTGGCTGCCGCCATAAAACACTCCATCCACTCCACGGCGCCACGCGCCGCGAATCGGGAGGACAGCCATGTTGCAAGCCACCGGCGCAGGCGGCAGAGCGTCCACGACCGCCCGGAGCGCCACCTCCGCAGCGATCGCATCACTATCACCGCTGCGGACGCCCTCCGCCAGGGCCCTCGATAGCTGCGCTCTGTAATCGCTGAGCAGACAACTCTCCATCAAACGTACAAAGCGCTCAGTGAAGACGCCATCGATGCTGGATCGTGTGAACCGGCGCCGGTTCACCTCGCACGCCTTCAGCCAGGAGCGCGTGGTCGGGTGAAGAGGTACTCCGAGAGCATCGCAAAAGAATGTGCGGAGAGAGGAGCCGTAGAAGGTGCCAATGTGACAGCCAAAGAAGGTGCGGCAGGCAGAGTCGATCTCCTCACCGCTCGGCGCCATCCAGCACACCTCCTCCGGGCTCCCGACATCCACCACTGTCGCGGTGGTGCCGAAGCCTGGTACGATCAGCGGGATCAATGGCGTGGC
Source organism: Ecitophya simulans (assembly GCA_027574965.2). Classification (NCBI taxonomy): domain Eukaryota; kingdom Metazoa; phylum Arthropoda; class Insecta; order Coleoptera; family Staphylinidae; genus Ecitophya; species Ecitophya simulans. Next base: position 17,206 of record JAODGE020029779.1, read on the forward strand.
GGAGCAGGAGGCGCAGAGCTCGCGGGCCTCCTCGTCGCGGTTGCAGCGCTCCGCGAGTTGCTCAAAGATCTGGAACAGCGCGGCCAACTCAACAGTGGTGCCTACTGGAATCCCGGAGAGCATGTCAATGATATCGTCCATGTCAAGGCCGGCAAAATCGTCCGCGCAACGGCGCAGTCGTGCCGAGTAAGGCTCCTCCTCTGTGGTGCCCTCCGCAGTGGGCTCCCCAAGCGCAGTCGCGCTCCTGTGGTCTGTCAACTCCCCGGCTGCTTGGTCATCTGCGAAGCCCAGCGGAGGTGCAATGGCTGCACTGCGGGTAGGAGGGCTCGCTGCGCCTGCTACATCGCTATCCGCCTCCACCACACACACCGGTGCTGCCGTCACAGTTACACCGCCGCGTCGCCGACGCGCTAGGGCAGTGACCTCCGCAGCGTTCACTGCCCGTGATATGACGCGGTCACTGGATACTGCTTCTGTGCGGTCCGCCGCCGAGTGTGGCGCGTTATCATTTATGTCACCCGCTGCCGCGGCGGCCTCCCCGCAGGAGAAGCGCAGCCGGACACCCCCTTCGCTATCCGCACATACACTACTGCCAGCCCACTGCGTGAACGGGATGGAGGTCTGCATCGCATTCTCCTCCGACATGGACACCTCAAACGTAATGCAACAGCGCTCGTCATTGCCACAATTTGCCAGAGCCCTGTCCAGCGACTCCACCACTTTGCGGTACAGAGGTGCATTTCGGCACACGCGCGCGGTCTCCGCGGCGGCCGCTGCTTGGATCAGGTGCCTCGAGTCAGCGCACTCCTGGTGGATCAAAGAGATGAAGGAGGAGAGCTTTTGGATGTGAATCCCCATTCCGCGTGTGTTGTACACTTGCACACGCGTCGCCCCCGTGCTATCACTGGTGTCGCCCTCCGCGTCGATGGAGTCGCGGTGCAGATCGGGGGGGCGATAATGCCTCGCAAAGAGATTGATCAGGTCTCTTGCGTCACCGCTGCCACACAGTAGGTGTTCAGCCTCTGGATGATGTAAGATAAAATCAATCACATCCCTGCTTGCAACCGGAAAGCTCTGCTGATCGCACCGAATCTTGAAGACCTGCTGTGTGATAGGCAGCAGCTGCAGGCTGTAACCAAGTCCAAGCTCGGCAAACGTCCGGACATCCTCTGCCTCACATATCTCCTGCTCTAGATCGTAAATCGTCACTATCGGGCGCGTGGCCACGGCCGCCGTCACCCGCGACGTAATACGTGCCTGCAGGGCCGCCACGCCGTGCAAGGTCGGCACATCCTTCAGAGAGAACGGCAGAGTGTCAGGCATCACGCTGGTGGCCAGGCTGCTCCCGTATAGCGCCGCCCAGACTCTCTGAAGAAGTACCTCCACCGTCAACGCACCAAATGAGCGCTGAACTAGCCGGTCCGCTTGGATAAAGTCATGCCGAAGCTTCTGGACGTACTTCTCTATGCGTTCCATGGAAACAGCGTTGGTGGAGCCAACGCTACAAGCAGCGGCCCTCTCCATGGCAATTACGCTGTGCTGTTTCCCCTCCTCCTCTTTCTTATCTCTCGTATTTTTCTCTGGAAACAAGGACACCACAACTAATGTCTCTGCTTATGATAGTTCTTTTAATCTTTAGTTATCCTTTAACAGCTGGTTTGTATATGTTGTACAGTACTTGACTTTCCATGTATTTTTTTATGTTTTGCGCGTGCGTGTAGAGGGCAATGGTCTAACCGAATAACCTGGCTGTTGGGCCCCTTATTAAGATGTGGCGGAGTCGTTACTTTTCTTTTTGGTAAAAATAATAATAATCTCGCCAACTGTCTCTTATCGCGGCACAAGGTCAGTCGGGTTTGTATTCAGCTTCACTAGCACCACCACCGCCACCCCGCGTTCAAACGTAGTGTACTGTGTTGTGCGGGAGGAGATGAAAAAGGGGTACAAGTGAGATTCCTACATGAGAATAAAGTTAACATTTGGGTGAGTGAAAGAGGGGGGGAAGAGTATTAAAGAGAACACAATGAGGAATGACAATGTGTGCATGAAAAGTTCATTTTTATGATTGCTTTGTTCATATCCCAACCTGAGGCATCTGCGTGGAGGGGGGAAGTGAGTGTGCACCAAAAGTTTTTTAAAAAAGATGCAGTTCCGTGCATATTTCTTTTCTGATGTGCCATAGTTACCGGCTGTTCGTGATCGACGGAACAAGAGCGTCAAGCAGTCATCATCATCTATATCCACGTCTACATATATACTGAGAGAGAGAAAGAGATATAGTGATTATATTAGCGTACGAAGCACTGGACTCACCTCTGATGATGACGACATTCATGCCAATATTTAACAACGGGCGCAGAACACGTAAAAAAAAAACAGTATGCCTGAAGTGACCCTCCCCCCTGAATGAACTTGTTAGCGTACACATCTACATGTGCAATTTCGAGCGTATCTACACATGCACCGGCCTGCCGAATATCACACAAAGCAAGAGAATAGGATTTCAAAGCGTATGTGTGTGTGTGTGTGTGTGTAATGGGAGTGGTGAAGGGCACAAGGTGTTAAGATAGTGGTGGAGGGGAGACCCTACAGAGGCGGCGTAACAAAAAAGGGTGAGAAAGCGAACCGAATTAAATGAATGCAAAGAAGGACATATATATGGATACATATTATATATATATATATCAAATGATGGCAGCAATTTACAAAAAACAGGAAAATTGGTATGAACAAACAATCGAAAGAGGACAACACGGGGAGACATCTAGCTCCCCCTCAACCCTCTCTCTCCCATCTACAAGGCAGTGTGTGTGTGTGGAATGGTGTGTAAAAAAAGGAAAAAGAAAGTCAGGGGCACAATAGCCACGACTGAAAAGAGAGAGAGGGGGTAAAAAAAGAGAGGGTATCGTCTCCCCCCCCCCCCTTCCCTCACTCTTTCTCCACACTAATAGCTAAACTGAATGCGCTGGTCACTAAGCGTCCAACTGCACAGGCATTATACAAACCCCCAAGTGTGTGTATATGTGTATGTATGTGTGTAAAAGGACACACAAAGAGACACTAACAGATGATCAGTGCACCGGGCCATCCAGCTTATCCTTCGCTTGCTGGCCCATCAGATTGATGAGCAGCTCATACAGCGGCGCTAACTCATCACGCGGGATCAAATCATACTCCCAGACAAAGTACATAAAGTGCTTGAACGCGGTGTTGAGGTGGGACTCCTCGTGGAGCTCGCGGATCTTAGCAAAGTGTGAGTAATAAATGTGCGCGTAGACGCGGAAGAGGCGCCGGAAAATGTTGCGGACGCGATCTCTGAAGTCAGGTGGGTACGGGTTTCTATCCTCCGACGGAAACAGCCGCTCGTCATTGATCTGTTTCTCAATCCATTCCATCAGTAAGCGAACGTATTCGGGAGCACTCACCTTTGTCGCTTTTGGATATGCCGGTGGATCCCGCCACTGATACTCATAACGAGGCCCGGAGGACATGAAGGGGCAACTCGCCTCCGTGCAGAACTCAGTCAGAGAGCCGTAGCATACATTTGTGATGTTGTAAAAGTCAACCGTCTGCGTGGAGAGCCAGTGGTTCAGCTCAGCGCCAGGGGGCAACTGGACAGCCTTGGATAAGTCTCCGGATCGCACTAGTGATTTAGCAAACTTATGGAGGTTATATCGCTCAGTTCCCTCCTTGTGTTTCTTTTTGGCACGGTAAGTCTTGTCAGACTCAAACAGTTTGCTCCCAAGGAACCGCATCTCAAGTTAAGGATATGCTGACAGCGTCTGTGTGTGCTATTGGAATAAATGCGATACGTGAAGGCAGTGCCTCTTGTGTGTCTTTCTGATTGTCCTTGTGGTTTGCTTTCCGTGTGTGTGTGTGTGTGTGACTTATATGTGCAACGGCACACGCCCTCTCGTTTCAATACCCCTTTGGAACTCTCTACGGAAAAAAAGAAATGAAATTAACAGTTATAATATTGATGGTAGTGATGATTACAGATAAGAAGCTAAGTTTCTCTCTTTCTAATGGTGATAATGATTCCTCACACTGATTTTGGATACTCAGCTCTGATATTTCAGAGTTGATTCCGAGTTAAGAAAAGGATGGAGAAAGAAAGAACAATGAAATTGTATGATCGTTATTCATACAGAAACAGGCATACTTAATACCAGCATTGACATCCTCGAAGCATTGGATATGTCAAGATATGCTGTGACCGTTTCCTTTTCGGGCACGCGTGTGTGTGCGTGTGTGACTTCGTGTTCGAAGCATTTAGTATCCACAGGGGATATAGGTGCGCACTTGTATTTTTTTGCTTTCGTTCTCATTTGTGTGAATTCCAAACCCGTCATCGCGTCATTCACCTCGTTAAACTACCGCTGACTACCCACTCTGTGCGCCTCGTGAGTTCACCATCTTTTTCATCACACCCCCCCTATTGTTGTTTTGAGAAAGCAAAGCGAGACAATAATGTCCCAATATGATTTGATGCTGTGTTGGCATGTTCTCAGTGTTGTTGTATCTCTTCCTGTTTTTCCCCCTTAAAACTCCTTTTTACGCCCGCCTGCTCTCATTTGCAGCGCTGCTTTGACCGATTCAGCGCTCTCAAAGCGGGGCGCCCGTCAAGTTAAACGCACAATCACACGTAGCGGCAGGGAGACTGCTAAAAAAAAACAGGAGGATACAGAACAGAAATGAAGAAGAGAAAACGTGTTGAAATACGTAAGTACACAATCAATACAATGAGTGCACTGGTATTATTCAAAGCAAAACTGAACGATAATCTGTAAAGAAACGATAGAGAGAGAGATTGAACCGTGGGAGATCACAAAGATACTACGCACCAGCACACATAAACACGCGCGCGGTGTACTCGGCGTATACACTGCATCTGATACATATATTATTTCCTCCTCCTCACACTTACTGACATGCCTCTTCACACTGTAAGTGAGTGTACATACCTGTATGAAGTTTACATAGTATGAGTCAGAGATTCGGCAAAACTGGTTTGGGAAGGAGAGGGAATGTTGATGTTGATGGTGGTGGGGAGGGGGGGTTGCAAACGAGCACAAGCATCCCCAGATCACACCCTTTATATATATATATATATATGAGAGGAAAGTTCAGGTTGTCCTTTCAATGACGTCGTCAATAAAAACGAGAAAAATAGCGGCAAGCAACAATAGTATTTTCCCCTCAAGTACGAAGCAAAAGAGGACACACGTGCACAGACATACACACGAGAGCAGACCATCCGCACACGTGTTGAGCTGATGCAGCGCCGTTAGCAATAGAGAGAGCCCATGAGTATATATACATGTACATACTTGCGGCAGATTCGATGACGCAGCGTAATGTACTTACACTTAGGCATGCACACAGTCACAGGAGAGTTGGCAATGAAAGAGATCTAGAAACCCTGATAAATGCCAAATGGGCATTTATTACCCTCTCTCACCCACTCCACCATTCCTCCTCGCTGATGCTTGCCTGCTGATATGCACATACAATTACCTATATATGTATATATGTACTCTACTGTGTGGAATGCGAGAAAAAACAGAAAGCAATGAACAGAAGCTTCACCCCCCTCCCCCCCACACACACCTGCCCCTCTGTAGCAGCATTACTGTACAGTCACGCTCTTTGCGAGGTTGCGAGGGCAATCCACATTGTGCCCGTTGGAGCAGGCCATGTGGTACGCCAGAAGCTGAAATGGTATTACATTCAATAAGCACTGCAGGCAGTCGACGGTTTGCGGCACGATGATCATTTGGCTGGACGAGGCGTTGAGCTCGGCGTTGGGTTCAGTCGTGAAGACAATCACACGTCCCTTGCGTGCGTTCACCTGTTGAACAGCTGTCGCGGACTTGGCGAAGTGTTTGTCATGCGAGCACACCGCAATCACAGTCATGCTCGCGTCCACCAGTGCGAGAGGGCCGTGTTTCAATTCACCGCAGTTGATGGCCTCCGTGTGCACGTAGCTGAGCTCCTTGATCTTGAGGGCCGCTTCCAGGCAGGTCGCATAATCAAAGCCCCGACCCATCACGATGAAAGAGTGCTCGTCCTTGATCTTTGTCGCAAGCTGCTCCATCGGCGCCGCAGTCAGACGCAGCGTCTCAGTGATGCGGTCCCTCAGACTCCCCAGCCCAGCCGCGACCTCGCGGCGACGGGCCTGCGCACTCACTGAGTCCGCGCTCAGCAGAAGCGCCACCAGCGTCAGCACAACCACCTGTGATGTGTACGCCTTAGTCGAGGCTACGCCCACCTCCGTCCCGGCGTTCAGATGAGCACCAAAGTCCGTCAGGCGGCTGATGCTGGAGCCGACAACGTTCGTGATGCCCACGCACAGCGCCCCAGCGTCGCGGCAGTACTTGAGCGCCATGAGTGTGTCCGCGGTTTCACCCGACTGAGACACAAAGAAACAGGTGTCGTCGCGGTGCACGCGTGGCGAGCGGTCGAGAAAGTCCGACGCATTCTCAATGGTAATGGGAAGTGCGATAAGCTCTTCGAAGAGCGGGCGTACAGCAATGCAACTATGCAGAGACGTTCCGCACGAGATGAAGATAACTCTGCGAGAACAGAGTATATTACTAATGTCCTGCGGACGGAACCCACCGAGGTGCACCTCGCCGGTTGTGTAGTCAATGCGTCCCCGCATGGACCCGACAACAGTCTCCGTCTGCTCGTGAATCTCCTTGAGCATGAAGTGCTCGTACTGACCCTTTGACAGTGAGCCCAGGGTGGTTTCGAGCTGCTGGATATCGCGCGACACCAATGACTGTATCACCTCAGTCGCCGTGTAGAAGCGCAAGGCACCCTTATCGAAGTGCACGATATCGTCGTCCTCCAGGTAGATCGCGTTTGGCGTGTACTCCGCGAACGAGTTACTGTCGGAGGCAAAGTACACCTCAGTGGGGAGTGAGAGGTCCAGCGTCTTGAAAGCGCTGCATCTCCTCGCCGTGTCCCCGCCCTCCGTAAGCTGCCGCACACCCAGAACCAGCGGGGAGCCCTTCCTGCAGGCAATGAGCTCCCCGGGATGATGAACCGATCGAATGAGCAGTGCGTAGGCCCCCTCCACCACGTGCGAGAGCCGCACTGCAAGATCCACAAAGTCCCGCACGCCCTCCCTCGTGTACAGGTACTCCGCCAGCACACAAATCACCTCAGTATCGGTTTCACTGTCAAAGTGATAACCTTGATTCACTAAAAACTGCCTCACCGTCATGTAGTTGGTCATAATCCCATTGTGCACAATGATGAACTCGCCGCCGTTACTCTGCTGAGGGTGGCAATTTCGAATGTTCACTTCACCATGCGTGGCCCAGCGCGTGTGGGCTATACCAACATGATCATTTATCGGGACATCGAAGGTCGACAACAGCCCCGCTGCTGCCAACTCCTCCGTGTCCTCCACCTTCTCGCGAAGACAGCTGATGTTGCCGACACTGCGGAAGATGGTTGGCTTTTCAAGCTCGCTCGAGTGCACGCAAATACCTGCGCTATCATAGCCCCGGTACTCCACGGACTTGAGGCCCTTCAGTAATATATCGCATATCTGGCGAATAGACATGGGCACATTGTGGTTCGCGTAGCCAAAGATACCGCACATGGTTACTGCTATTTTTTGTGTTTTGTTTTACCTCCTTTATGAAGGAGGGGGGACGACTATTTAATGATGTATGGCCGTGATAGAAGCTGTTCTTCTGTAAGTACTCTGAAAGAGGGGAAAGCAAAAAGAGAGTGTGTGTGCTGGTTTCAATGCTGATTCCCTGTTTATTTTTCTCGTTGAGGTTGTTGTCCGAGGAGGAATGCAGTGGCCAATATTAGTACCCGTCGTCGCCCCCCCCCCCCCCCCCCCCCCCCCCCCCCCCCCCACCCCCCCCCCAGCCCAACACGGTGTGCAAGAATCGAAGGCGTGGAAAACGCAACCGCAGCC
>JAODGE020029785.1:0-19272 GCA_027574965.2 Ecitophya simulans
CATTTCGTCGCAGAAGACGAGAGGAAAAGGGTAGTGTTAGAATGCTAATGAAGGAGCCAAGTGTACAAAAGAAGGGATAAAGAGGGGGAGAGGCGGTGCGCTAATCATCGCCCAACAGCAACTGCTGAGTCTTCTCAAAGACTATGAATGTCACTGCGCTCGCAGGCACCGCCTTGAGGTAGTTCGCCGTCAGGCCACCAAAGAGCGCAGGCACCCCCTTTTCCCTGATGATCTTAACGAAGCAGTCCACCATTCCGCTATACTTGTGGACTCTGCCATTGGTCCCCTGCGTCTGCAGTCGAGTGCGGACAACATTGAGTGGGTACGACACTGTCTGTGCTACAATGGAGGCCGCCATCCCGACCATGCCGACCTCCGCTGCACTGAGGGCCGCATCGTGCCTACTAAGGTTCTGCCAGCGCATGCGATAGAGCATGATGGACTGCTGCATGCTAGAGTACAAGCCCATCTCCAGTCCGCGGTACACAACAATTCCCACCATGTTTGGAGCAAACCCGCGATAGAACTCTTTTATGCCGCCAGCGTGGTACGCACTGCAAATAACTTCGCGCAGACCAGTAAACTCACTACTGCGTGCGACGCACACGCGCGTTTTCACGAGCTCCATTGGGTAAACAAGTGCCTGTGCTCCCAAGCCAGAGACTGCTCCAATCGTGCAGTTCACCACTAGCATAGGGATCTTGGAGAGGCGCAGGTTGTGACGGAAAGGCAGCTCCATCACTGCAGCCTCTGTGTCTATGGTGCGCTGACGCTCCGCCTGGTGTCGTGCACGCTCCTGTGGTGTTTCTGCCGCCACGTACCGCCCCTCCTCCCCGGCCTCCCCTGATTCCTGGGTCTCCTTCCAGTGCAGTGCCTCAGACTCATCGTAGCGGATCGTCGCCGCATTGATACGAGCGTTTTCGGCCTGCACACGGTCGTCATGCAAAGAAGTGAGGTAGCGCCGCAGCGTAAAGACAATAGCAAACTCGGGACCGGCCTTGAAGCAATTCACCATGTTGCCACGCCAAAAACCCTTCCAGCCACCATCAGCCCGAATCACGCGAGCCACCTCCAGTAGATTCACGTTACGGAAGCGCTTTATCTTTCCCCCATCGGGTGCACGTACTAAGTGCCCCTCCTGCACAATCACCTTCACACGATCCAGCGGCGCGGTCAGCGTGCGACTCGCCGCGCCCGCTATACCACCGGCCATGAAAGTTGCGGCGGTGCTGTACCAGTCACGTCGCAGGTGCAGCTCAGAGGTGCTTGATGTCGACTCCTCTGGGACCCCAGAGCTCCTGTTGTCACTGCTGCTACTGCTACTACTGCTATGGGTATCAGTGGCTTCGGACTGTCGAGCGCTCATGGCGGAGGTACCTCCCCTCTGTTTCGATGGCCTGAGCCCAAGCCCATCCTGCACAGCGGCGGAGGAGCTTGTCGAACTCCCCTCGGCGGAGAGGTGACCGGACATCCAAGACGCGCACGCACAGAATCTTTATATATTTTTGTTGTTCGTTGGTTTGCTCCTACTAACTGTCACCCAGGCGCGTGCACTTAATTATGGCGGCTTGGTGGCTTGGGCTCTCTAGTCGAGTGTCGATGGTGTCAATACGCCACAGCTATCCAAATGGTGTTTATCCCTGAATATTATTATCTACTACAACTACCGCCGCCTCTCGGCCGTCTGCACAAACTCGGTGGTGAAAGGGGGAAGAAAGCGTGTGTGTATGTGCGTGCGTATGTAACGCTCTGTGTACACAATCTGGGTAGAAAGTGAGTGTTACTGAACTAATTGAAACACATTGAGAGAGATCAATGGAAATCAGTAAATAGAGTTTTTTGGTGTGGAAGGGGGAACAAAATACCTGTAAACAAACAAGAGGAGGGAGGAGGATGACCACCACCTCTGGGCCGGTGGAAAGGCCCCTGTGGTTAGCACTTTCATTAAGATCCCTCCCCTCTCAGAATAAAAAAAAAGCAGCACTCGGTGCGGGCGATCCCAGCAGTTGGTTTGTATGAGTGTGACTAACTCCTTCTCTTCTGTGTAGGTCTCTCTTAATTATGACGAAGTCAGTGGGATGTTGCTGCGCTTGCGAAACCACTGGTGGCTCCCTCCCCTCCCCCTTCCTCCCTCCTCCACCTCCCCCTCAAAGCTTCGCATCCACAAAAGCGCGTGCATGCTGTGGCGGGATCCATGCGATGTATCTAGAGAGAAGAGTAGTGCAGGCAATGATGCGGTGAAGTACAGAGACTTTTCCGCATGGATGAAGGCTAAGTAGCTTTTATAGCCATCTTTCTCGCAGCGCCAGAGCCTCATAGCCTCCTGAGCATTGGAATAGCAACGACTAACACTGGTGGTCAATGCTTGCCGTACTCTCAAAGAAGTGAGATGGCAAACCAGAATATTGAGGTAATCACTGCTTCCCCATTTGTTGATATATATATATATATATATATTCTTTTTTTTAGTGAGGAAGGTGAGGACACATATAAAGACAATGCGCAGCCATCTACTTGATGGTGTGTCCAAATAACCGTATATAAGTAACAGTTCTTAAATGTCAACACCCTCTTCCCAACAAAAAAAGGGAAAAGGAATAGAAGAAGCAAAGAGAAGTTTGCTGCTGCTCTAGTTGTCATTATTGCCACGGTCTCTCGTTCTTTTATTTTTATTATTTCCTACCAATGCGAGAGCACACACACATACAGTGCACAACCACACAGAAAGAGAGATAAAAAAAGCGGAATACGTTTTGTTAGGGTGGTCGTAGAGAAAGAAGCACCTCCCCCTCCCTCCCTTCCACTCGCCACCTACGCTCCACTCACAAACAACCTCCAGTAGACAAAACAGAGGTAGGAGAGAAGTACCTGGGCCTGCCGAGCGTCCCGTTACCGAAAAATACACTTCCAATTGCAAGTTGGCAGACCTCAGCGGCGCAGTCTCTCTCTCTCTCTTATCCCCCGAAACTCCCTTCTGTCATAGAGGTCTGCATACATACGCGCACACACACACACTGCCGCACAAAGTAACACTAAAAAAAAACTATTGTCTTCGATGCAAAAGAGTTTAAAAAAAGAAGAACGAGGGGGGGACATCAAAGACAAAGTGATGAATATAATGTCAGTAGATAAGAATGCTGCTGACATCGTCCTTAACAACACGCTATTCAATGAGTGCGTCTACCTGTGTGCTTGTATGTATGCATATGTATATACGTGTGTATGCTGGGGGTTCTCTTCTATATATACTCTCTCTTATTGTTGTCTGTTGTGTAGCTGATCAAAAAGGGGAATTTATAGGAAACTAAGAGAGCTATCGTATTTCGTTCAACGTAACAAAAGAGAGGAGGGGGGGACAAAGGAATGGCTACGACATCTGCATCTACCACCCGACTTCCCCTCTCTTCCCTCTCCACGGTCTACATCCAAGAGGAAATTCCACTACACCGCGTAGAAGCTCTCATCCGGTATGAACCAACCGACCACGGGGTACTTGGAGTTGAATTTGGTCACGTAATCCTCCAGCGTCGCGAGCTCCTCCTCGTTGCAGTCCGCCCAGTATTTATTTGCCTCCGCGTCGGAGAGCTGCGACTTGGCCAGCGGCCTGGACGCCTCCTTGCCGGCAAATATGTGATAGTGCTGGCCAGGGCCGTAGAAATGCGGCGCAACCTCATACACCTTCCTCTTGACGCTCATCAGGATAGGGGTGTTGTTCTCTCCAGTGAACTTGGCGAGGTCCTCCTTGGTGTACCCACGCTTCGGCAGCGTCGATACAGGGCGGATGGAGGAGTCGCTCTTGCCGCCAGCCATCCTCTTGGCAATGAGAGCACGCACGTGACCGCAAACGGAGAACCCGGGGTACTTCGCCTTGACAACGCACACCGCTAGCGTGCCAGCAGCGGCTATGGCCACTACAGCACCAATAAGCACGTTCTTCTTCGAAGCCTCAGCCATCTTGACCGCGATACTACTCTTAAACAAGGAGGAACTTCAACGAAAAATAAAAAATATATACTGAAGATGAGAGCACCTGTTTCCAGAGCGGGGAAGGTATTTTTAAAGCAATATGGCGATAAGGAACGTTCGCAGAAATACGAAAAAAAGAACATATATATATGTATATCAGTGACGAAATGGAGGGGGGATAGAGGAAGAATGCATCACACAAACGTAAGCAGTGGTCCGTCTCATATAAAATAACAAGTGTACGCGCGCGCATACACGAACAGGCTGGAAACGAAGCAGATAATGCCCTTGACGGCATGTAACTGGGGAGAGGGCTACATTAACATATCAATATACATTAATCAAAAATGCTGAAAGAGGAACAATACAACTAGCGACATGGAAAACAAGCACACATACGCACGATAGTGCATGTCCATCGCCCCTCTCTCATGTGCACGAAATCTGGTCTGTCGGGTTTTCGATTACATCAATTTGTAATTAAGTTCATCATACAGGAATGGAGCATTCAGAAAAAACAGGGGGGAAAGCATCACACTGCACCGTAGCTGCCTGCCCTCTGATCTTCCTTCGTCCACATCATTGGCTGCTCACTAGCTAATCATCACATCACATTACACGCACACACACACACGTCTCGCCGGTCCTCCTCCATTTCTAGTAGCACGTCTCCATGCAGGGGTTTTCATGTTTATTGTCATCAATGGGGATACTGTGCAGCTGGTTGTGCAGAAACTGCGGGCGCGCCCCATCCCGAAAGCGCACCTGAGCGTCAGCGGAGAAATCATTCTTGTAAATGCTAACATCCCGGATGCCGTGGTGGCAGTCTAATCCGTAATACTCGCAGTCCGCGTAGCGGTTGCGCTGGATAAGAATATCCTCCGCGTTGCGGTCGATCACGAGGGCGGTATTGTACATGTGGCTAAATTGGGAGGCGCCCACGACCATGTGTGCCTGAGACTTGGGAAGCCCCCTTAACGCGGGTAGTCGGGGAGCGTATTGGTAGCGACCCCGCAGCAACACCCCCGTCCCGAGGAATACAAAGCGGCATCCCTGAATGGTAACCTTCGCGCTGTCCGTGTGGATCCCCACGGACGCCGGCCTTGCAGCCCGAATGGTGGCAGATGCGGCCGCCAGTGCCGGGGTGAGCGCCATCTCCTCAGCACCGCCACCAGCGCCAGTCGCCATTCCGCCCCGGGGCGGAGAGCCGCTGCCGCCCTCCGCCGCCTCGTCCTCCTCATCCTCACCAGCAGCGGGATCACCGTCTGCGGCCGCTACGCTGCCGGCGGGAGCTACACCCATCAAATGGTGGAGAGAAACCTGCGGCTCCCCGGTGAAGAGGCACCTCCTCACGGACACCTCCGATGCTGGCAGTGCATAGAGACCAGAGTGGGCGGGGGCGTCGAAGCTGCACTTCGTGCACTGCACCCGGCAGTACTGCGACACGAGAAGCTGCGGCCTGGTGCTGTCACTGGAGACAAAACGGCAATTCATGAACGTCACATGAGCCCTTCGAACCTCCACCGGGCCAGTAAAGGTTAGGTTGGAGATCACCACATTCGCCCAGCGGTCTGGGTGCGCGAAGGTCATGAGGTACTCCTCCTGCTGCTTAGCCAGCTCGATCGCCTCTTCGGTAGCTTTCAAGAACTGGGCCTCTGCTTCTGCCCTCTTCCGCTCGAGCTCCTCTAGCTCCTCGGGGGTCAGCTTCGCCTTGGTCTTGCGCGCGGACACCTTTTTACCCGCAACGCTGTTCTTCTTCCCCGCTCCAGCTGCACTGCTCCGCTTGCGGCCGCCATCCGCGGGCGGCGCCTGGGGCACGTCTTGCAGTGGCTTCGGGAGCTGCGGCCTCACCACTACCTGCGGAAGAGTACCCAGCACCCGTAGTTCACCATGCATCTGTGCGTGTCGTGCCGTGAAGTCGGCACCAACAGCCACTGGGATGCTCTCATCTACCTCAGGCTCCGCGGCTGCGTCGATCGCCCCTGTGTCATCCCCCTCGGCGGCCGTAGGCAACGGTACCTCGGCCTCTGCGGCAGGGCTCTCAGTCTGATCGCCCGGGACCTCTTCCCCCACCTCCTTCTCCATCCCCTGTGCTACCGCGCTCTCGCTCGTGGGATCGGCATCAGTGTCGGGTGCCGCCGAGGTCGGACGAGCAGCTTCCGTCGTCGTCGCCGCCGTAGCGAGCCTGGGTGTGGATGCGACCCCGCCCTCCGCCTTAGCGGGATCCTCCTGCCGTACCCAGTCCTTCATGAGCTCTGCGCTGCGCGCCACGGTGACGCGGGAGATGCCCTCAATGTGCATCTGGTCCGCCACCTCAATGTCCACCATGTCCCCGCACTCCGCGGCCGCCTGCGCCTCCACCTCTGCGGGGGTGCCGTGCGGTGGCAGTACTAGGATGTTAGTGCGCGGGAGCGTCCGGACCTCCCGATCCTCGCCGGTGTGGGCGGCGACAAGAGAGCTGCTGATGTCGCCGATGCTCTCAATGGATTGGTAGGAGGACCAGCCTCCGATGTAGTAGCTGCACTGTCCGTCCTTGAGTGTGTTCGCGGCAGGCAGGGCCTCCGGCTTCTTCTTTGCCGACTTCACCTTCGGTGCCATGATGGGTACTCGTATAAGATATGTGTATTGTTGTGTCCGGTGCGTGTGTTGTGTTCTAAACAATTGGTACCTGTGCCTTTGGTGCGGCGGAGATAATGTGGTTCTCAGTCCTCAGCAGATGCTAGCACTGCAGTGTTGTATCAGCGAAAAGTTAAGGGGGTGAAGTGAGTATGTAGAAACAATCACAACACGAAAAAAAAAAATTGGCCACAAGACGCAGTTAACAGGGCTGAGCGGGTGGGGCTTTTATACTCACAGACCCAGAAGCACACACACACACGGAGGTACACATGCCCTCACTCTAGAAGATCGAGACATGCCAGGGCAGCCAGAAGGAACACGTACTATATGTATTTGTGTATGTATGTGCTTAGCACAATAGCAATAAGAACTGTCCGCGTATACACAAAAAAAGGGAAAAGGGGAAAGGAAGAAGGGAGGACAAGCATGCAAGAGCATTCTCTCGTCTTCCCTCGATGCATCTCTCACATACACAGAGACACGGACACACACACAACATATGCATTCACTATAATGTGTGACCTCTGCAAATCCACAGAGGAAGTCTGCGGGATTCTCCATCTCGTAGCGGCCACTCCGTCGCGAAAGGCATTGGCTTCTCCACAGATTTATACGTCACAACCTCCGCGACAGTGGACTTAATATGCCCTGACTCCGCCCGAACAGTGAGCCAGGAACACTGGCAGCAGTACGCCGCAGCATTGGGGTTGTCACGCAGGACAAACTCCATTGGCTTCGCCGCCCCTCCTTCCTGTCCAACGGGGGGTGAGCTCGCAAGGCGGCTCCAGTCTGGGTAGTAGTTGCGTACAGTGAGATAGAGGTCAACCGGGGTGCCGTGGCTCGTGTGGTCTATCCACTCCGCCCCCTGCAGCCGTACCACCACGTAGGTGCATTTACTACACACAATGTGCGTGCACCCGCCAGGGCTGTGGTTGAAGTCTCCGTGATGATCCAAGGCACCGTTGCCGAAGGATGGCTGGCAGGCCTGATATGCCCCTTTGCGCGCCATCATCTGTGCGTGGGTGGAGCCGCGATCGTACTTGCCACTCGCCACACTCTGCAGCTCCTCCACCGTTGGCCTCGCATACTTGAGTGCCGCTGGCAGCTTCGTGATTGTGCAGCGGTGAGGACACGGCACGAGACCAGTCGGGATACTAGGGAAGGGCACAGTGAAGATGGATGTTTGCGCAGTGGTGGGACGCAGTCCGGAGTGCGAGGTGCTCACCTCAGCATCATCGTCGGTGTCGTCGTCGAAGTGGTTGCCGACCCTGGGTTTGGCCCCCAAGCGAGTGTGGTTATTCAAAGCCGGGGATGCAACCGCAACGACTCCATGGGGGTGCTGATGCCCCTGTATGCCATCGTCACTAGAATCATCCCAGTTGGAGTAAGAATTCCGTGGAGGGGTGGAGAAGGTCTTGGTGGCTGAGGATTGACCTGGGAACAGATCGTCTATGAGGTCGTCAACTCCGGACATGTTGGCAGTTCTAGTGGGGCGAATAAACAATTTTTACGTGTACGCACGCACAACCATAAAAATAATTATATTATAGTTCTATGTTGATAAAGTCTACGCTCTCAGCCCTAATGTACTTATGTGTACGTGTGCTCTTTAGGTGTGTGGATAGTCAATGGTATTACTTTGCCGCAGGGGTGTTTCGTGAAGGTAGAAACTCCACAAAAAGCTGAAGCAGGTGATATAGTTGAGAAAGGGATAGCGAGTGCACTGCTGTGTGCAAAAAAATATATATAGCACAGGGGGAGAAACATCAAAGAAGGAATAGTGAATGATGGGGGTCTTTGCTATCGAAAGCGGGGCAGTAGTGGTACATAGAAGTTCCTGTAGAGTAACAAAAAGTGGAAGTTCACAGCATTGCGCATAGGTATATATGTATGTTGAGATGTTCTTTTTCTTTTTTTAGATTTACTGAGCATCGGATTTGGGTAGAGTACTGTAGTAACAACAAAAAGGAATAGTAGTAATATTTCTATTATTATGGTTTATATATATGCGTGTGTGTGTTTGTGTAACAGGGGAGGGAGGGGGGATTCTGAACATGGCACCAAGAGCAACTTTCACTCCCTCCTCCTTGGTCAGTTCCCTTTCGCGCTTTCGCTGTCAGTGCCGTGTGGGCTATATCACCCAAGGCACTCGCATATCTATCACTGGCTGACAGTACGCACGTACACGCGCACACTACATTTCCCATGAATGCGCTCTCGTAGAAAAAAAAAGAGAAAAGAGCTCTCACTCTTGCGTGGATACAAACAGACACGCAGATTTCAATGACACTTGCGTTTCATGAAATTTTTCTTCTACTGTGCTCCGCACATGTATATACCCTGCACTGTTTCTCTCCCAAACAACATTATATGTGTGTGTGTGGAAGAGGAAGCGAAGGAGGGGGAGAGTCATACCGCTATGCAATGTTACTGTTATCTTTCAATGATGATGCGATCAGGAAAGACAAATCCCCATCTTCCCATGAAGTCCTTACTGCATACCCACGCCGTATTCCGCACAGAATGTAAGAGAAGGTGAAAGTGATCACAGCAGAAAGTAATGGAAATGAACTTGGATACCAGCCGTATTCCCTTAGTTACATACGATGTTACTTCCTCTCTACTTTCCAGCGTGAGAGGGGCTCCCCCCCCCCCTCCTCCGGGCTTCACTGCATTCTCAGTTGTTTGCTGGTTTCCTCCCACAATAAAAAAAAGAGTGAGGTGGTACGAGGAGTGAGGGAAGTGAGGACGGGGAGAGGCAGAGAGCCACCAGCGAGCTGTAAGACGGTGAACGCTCTCCCTGTGGGTGTTGCCTGAGTACAGAGAAACGAGATGTGTATATAAGTTCTACCGTTGTAAGCGTTCAATGGGGAGGGGGCATATATCTCATATATAATAAAAAAAACGAGAAATGAGAAGCTCTGCCGACTTACGCTGCAATCGCTGCATTGCAGTCGACTCGACAGCGCGCTCCCGCGCACAACAGACCAGAGTGTGGAACAGTAGAGAGAGCGCGAGAACAAAAGAACAGGTAATACGTACGACAATGAGGGAAGCGGAGAACAGTAATAATGATGATAATAGAACTGTCAGTAAGCCTCAAATGACAAAAATATATATGCGGCTGCATAGTAATTGATACAAATAAATGCAAAGGCTATACTCTGCACCAGTAACACATTCGGAGTTGTACGCTGTGTGCATGCTGACGCGTACCTGTATGGGTGCTCGCTCCTCCTAAAATTGGCCCAGTTCCTCACAACTATTTTCTTTTTTTTTCGTATATGTACTCAGATGCAGGTGATAGATGCCTCCATCTCTCTCCCCCCTCACGCACTCCATCTTTCCACAACCCTTCCACATTCCTACATCTGTCAGACAGTGAGGGTGAAGGTAGACAGCGCCGGGCGCATTACTGCGGTCACTGAAAACACCAAAAGAAACACACACATGTGCAGCATTCCCTGCGCTGGCACGAGAGCCACAGCAAACAATGTAGAGGGAAGACAATAAAGAGCGAGCTACCAATGCGATGATTCGAAGAATGCTCCCACATTTCTCTTCTGCGTTCCACCTACATCACTGTGCAGTTGCACTTCGACTTTGTCTTCTGGTCTGCGCTCTGCTTGCCCTTGGATTGTCCGCTCTTGCGCTGACTGTTCATCTCCACGGGGGGGGCAGCAACAGCAGGAGCAGCAGCAGCGCTGTGAGTCGTCATCTGAGACATCTCTTGCGGCTCACTCAATGGACCGGAGGCAGCACCTCCGCCCCCGCTGCCGTCGAAGTTGAGGGGCACTGGGACGTTGCTGGTGTGCTTGCTGGACTTGGTGCTCTTGCCATTGTGAGACCCCCGACGCGACAAGTGCTCGCGCGGAGAGTGGTCCAAGTCCTCGTAGCCGCCGGCGAGATCCTGAGAGCTGGCCATGGCGCCTGGCGTAGTGCTGTCCACCTCAATACCGGCACCATCACCAGCGTTGCGCCGCTGCAAGGACAGCGTCGCGTAGCCCGCGGGTGTGTCCACCGCGGTGGCGGCCTTGTGAGCCCCCTCGCGAGGGTGTGGGGAAAGCGGCATAGAAACCTGCTGGGCCTGCGACAGGTACAGCTGCGGGCGCAACTCCTCGTTGGGCTTGCAGGACACCTCTACTTCACTCACGCGGAGAGTGGAACTGTGGTTGAGGTTGTGTTGGCTGCGGCGGCGGCTGGAGGGCCGGCCCATGTCGTCCTCTACCACCACGTCCTCATCGCGGTTATCATAGTCCTCATTCTCATCGTTGTTCTCAGCGTCATCGACAGACAGGTTGGAAACGGCTTGCGGAACTCCGCTGCCTCGCCGCGGCAGGAGTGGAGCTTTCCCAGCGCGGTGGCCGCTGCCCGCCCCGGCCTGATTATCTGGCGGCGGAGCCGACATGCTACTGGGTGCTAACTGCGGGGCCGAGCGTCGCGGGAGCTTACTAGCCCCGTTGCTGGCGCCATCTAAGGGCTTGGGAGCAGGGCCCTGCGTGCTGAGTGGCTGTGGTGCCCTCCATCCAGCATTCTCAGCGGCCGGGCTCGGCGCTGCTGGTGCCACTAACGGTGTCTCGTCTGCCTCCAGCATTGCCTCCGGGTCCAACTCCCAGTCCAGCGGCTTCCCAGGCGGATACCCGCGACGCTCCACTGCCCTGTTCATTAGCCCGAGCAGCAGCTCGTAGTCCGGTTCGTCCTCGTAGCTGAGTGTCTGCAGGTGAGCGAGAAAGGGCTGGAATTCCCGCGGCAGATTGCGCACCAAGTGCGGGGTGATGGACTCCTCCTTGCACTGGCCAATGTCATCCTTGTCCTTATACTTCCGCCACGGTAGCGTGCCCGTGGCGAATTCGACGAGCATGAACAATAGACTCCACAGGTCATCTACGCGGCCGAGCTCTAGGTGGCGGTGGGACGAGACCGAAGCATACCGGCTGGTCCCACGGAACCCGGCGTTGTCCCGCGGCGGCCGTATCTCCCCGGTGGAGCGGCGAAAGCGGCGGGCGAGTCCAAAGTCGATGAGGAAGCAAGTGGAGTGTGCACTGGTGCCAGGAAGGCCAGTGACAAAGTTCGAGGGCTTAATATCTCTATGCACGAGGCCCTCCTCGTGCACCCCGCGCAGGGCCGTAAGACAGGAAATGCCCGCCTTGAGGGTAGTGTACATGTTGAAGGTGCCGTGCAGGCTGCGGCGGCGGAGCTCGGCGAGGTTGGGGCCCAGCTTCTCCATCACCAAATAGTTCATTCCATTCGTGCAGCCGCTCGCGAGGTAGCGCACCACCTGCGGGCATGACTGCACCTTCTTCAGCGCCAAGGCCTCTAAACGCAGGACATTCTTGTTCTCCTGCTCCACCTTCACACACACCTCCTGCCGCTCCTCCGGTGGTGGCAGGTTGTCGATCAGCTCCAGAGCGTCCGCTGAGACAGTGAGGCTGTCTTCTGCGGCGAAGGGCCCCTCAACCTCCATGGCGGTAAAAGTCTCCCCAAAGGAGCCCGCCCCGATCCGACTAATGATAAGCCACCGCTTCAGCCGCATCCCAACTTTGATACGAGTTTGCGCTAGCTTTGGGCCAACAGGGGGGGTCTCGCCCTTCTTGGTATTACCGATGATGACGTTATTATTATTATTGTTATCTACAACGTCAGCGGCGTTGTCCTTTCCATTGGACGCGATGTGCTCATCGTTGCCAAGGTGGCGTTGAGGCGCACCACTGGCGCCGTGGGCTGCACTAGGGGACATCGCTTTGCTAGCTCCAGCATCCCTGGAGTTCACCCGGGGCCCATTGCGCTGGCGGAGAGAGTCAGACTGTTTGCCGTCATGGATCCCATTCAACTTGGGTGCGCCGGTGCTCATCCCTAAGCCAAGTGCACTGTTTTCACTGAGCAATGCGGTGACAGCGCTGTCCTGATTGGAGGGACGGCGGCGAGGTAGTAGCGAAGGTCGGGTCTTCGACACGCGAGCCCCGTCGTATCTGTGGTGGTGGTGCCGGTGACTCCGTGACCCAGGTGCCAAGTACACCTGCTGCAATGGGGTCTTGTTCAGCTGATGATCACCACCAGAGCTCCTGTTGTCAGCGCTAATGTAGTGCCTGTGTGGCTTCTCCAGGAGGTCCGCGTCGGGCGTGCGAATAATCCAGCTGTGCGGCTCCTCTGTCACCTCTAGAGGCTGTGGGAATACCAGGTAACGGTTAATCTCCTGCAGCCCACTGCTTGTGACAACACTGCCGAAGCTGTTCTGTACTCTGTTGTTACCGATATCTACTTGCATGCAAATCGGTTTATGGGGCTATCAGGACAGCCTCTTGTGCTGTTTGTGCGTGCGTGTTCAAAGACAAGGCAGGCGGCTTGAGTACACACACAAGCACATACACACACGCCACGCGATCACCGCAATCGGAGGAGTAGGGGGGGGGGGGGGAGGAGCAATGCAATCAGCCTACTGACCAGTATTGCAGCCAGTGAGACGGTGCGTGCGCTCAGTGGAGAAAAAAAAGAAAAACTGTATATTACTTAGACGTGTAAGAAGTGTATCACCACCGCGTTTCGAAAACTGTAAACCACTGAACTACCACTCCTGGCTCTCGTCCTTTTTTCGGAATGTTCTGCTTTTCACTACCCTATCCCTACAACACCAATGCTATGTTACCGTTGCGCCCGACAAACTTTAAAAAAAGAAACGAGAAAAATGGACAGTCGACGCTATTGCGCTCTTTGCAGGTCTCAGCTCTCGCGCGTGCAACACGATACAAGGAAGGAAGGAGAGAGAGACAGAGACAACACACAGCAAGTAGCGAAGTAAAAAGAAATCTAATAAGGCCGTGAAATTGAAGTAAACCAAAAAAAGGGTGGATAGGGAGCCAAACGCGAGCAAGTAGGCGAAAAGGGCAAAATAAAAATGTAGAAACTGAAATAATGATTTTTTTAAAAAAGGCACACACTCACGTACAAGAAGGAGTGAAAGAGCAAGCGCCAAAAGGGTATTCTATGGGATACACTGGTTCACTTGTCTTGTCTCCTTTTTTTAGACTCTCTTCGATTTCTATTGCGTATCCTCACACCCGCGTGGCCTTCGAGGTTAACCGTAGGAAGTCACGTATTATTTTCGTCTCTCTCTTTCTCCCTTTCGTACTCCAATGCTGCAACTCTATGCTGTATGCGACAAGTAGTGTTTATAGTAGAGTGAGAAAGTGGGAGGTAAGGGAGAGAAAAGACAGGATACCTAAAAGATGGTTTTCTCTCTTTTTTAATTCCTCACAGGCCTAGCCAATATCCCTCAAATTACCGCGCCTGTTGGTCGTCAAGGGCGAGAGTTGGTGACCGGCTGGGGCTGTGTGAGCTTACAAAAAGGAGGCAAAAAAAGTACACTAAACAAATACCCAACGCCAAGAGATCAGCAGAATATGTCTTTGTGTTCAGGCTGCAGAGCACACTGCTATTCGTATGTGCGCGTATGTGTTACTTTCTCACGTGATCTACTTACTATGTCTCCTTCGTTCTGTGAGTCACCTATAAAGTGCTTGTTTTCTTTTTCGGACGAGAGGTAAAGGGGGGTGTGATGTGTTGTCTGTGTGTGTGTGTGTGTGTGAAAGCGGGAGCAGAAGAGAGCCTCCACGCCTTAACCGAGCCCCCCGACAAATGTAAAATGAGCAAGTGAAAAGGTCCTTGTCCTTCTCAAGTGAAGGGCTGGATAGCAATGCGCAGGTGGAAAGATAGGGAGAAAAAAAAAGCGCTCACGTATATATATTCGTTGTTCGTGTGTGTGTGTGTGTGTGTATTAGTAACAGTAGTAAAGCGAAATAAGTGCACAATAAATCACAACAGAAAGTTTAAAACTAATGGCAATAGCTAGAAGCACCTAGTTGGATCAACGAAAAGTAAAAATAAAAACCCTAAATCCGAAAGCTATGTGCGTGTGATGCTATTGTTGTGATCTCCAGTGCTCCCTAAGCCAAGATATGATGTCGTGCGTGAGGGCGGAGGGCGGGAGACAGGGAGACAGGGAGACAGGGGAAAAAAAAAGAAACTTCCACAAAAATAAAGGGAGAAAGAGAGCGAAAAAAAGTCGGTGGAAGGAGAAGAAGGGAGGTACAGAAAAAAGTCATGTACAAACACTGTTGACCATATAGGTTGATGGTGTACGTGTGGTGAGAAGTGGCAGCAGGATGGTGGGGGTTGGGTCGTCGGTTTCACTTGTCTTTTCGTTTTGGTGTAACAAGTGGTGTAAATACCTGTGAAGGAAAAGGGAAGAAGGATGACCGCATCATCAGCGTGTGTTATGATGTCATTGGCCCAAATTCCATATGAGTGTGTCTTTTTCTCGTTATGTCCCCTCTGTCAATGGTGATTGCCATGATCGCACGGCACTGGTCCACCCCCTCCCCTTAAAGCCCTCGCTGTATACATTATTACTGAGAGTGGCAAGTAAATAGCACTGCGGAATAGTAGCACTAACGTTGTGCATGTGTGAGGCGAGGAAGGTGTTGAAGATAACGTGGAGGGAGATGCATTCCCGTTGTTGTGTGTATGAGCAGAGGTGTCATCTACCATGAAAGAGACGGAGAGAACTACTTACCTCCGGTACTGAGGCTTAGCAAGGCTGCTAGAGAGACTCTTCGGTTTGGTGCGAGAGATACCACTACGTGCCTCGCTGCGTGCGAGTGTTACCTCCTCAGCGCGGCGCTGCATCCGTGCATCACGAGGAATGATGGGCACCGGGCTTGGGCCCGTGATGAGGGCGCTATAGTCCTGCACAAACTCCCGCAGACCACCAGCCATAACAGCCACATTGTCAATACCCTTCTCGAAGATTATGTTGCCAAAGCTGAGGACCGTCTCCTCCTCGAGGTCATAGAGTACGATTAGCTTGCTGGGCTTGTTCTTAAAGTCGAACATCTCTGGTAGAAAAGGGTTCGTAGAGTGATTGATCCTGATCTTTGGATAGTGTACGGCGGAGTTGATGTGACACTTCCGGTACTCCGCCTCCTCGCGACAGTCTAAGATCAGGTATTCCGTCTTGGCGTCACCGGTGGTGGTAGTGCCAGTGTGGCTCTGCATACTGCCTCTGTACTCATCGAGAGGGTGTGCATACCCACCATCGGCCATGAGCTCCGGCTGCTGGCGCTCAAGAAGGGCCTCCGCAACAGTCGAGGCCCGGACACGCTTGAACAGCTCCCCAGGTTGCCGTTTGATCTTGATTTCCTTGCTGCGCATGAATTGCGCCAACTCAGTGGTCATGCCAGACTCCACAACAGGCTTCACGCCATCGTACTTGGCGTTGGCAACTAGACGGCGCTGGAGGACGTCTTTATCGCCGATGGGAGCTTTGGAGCTCATCTTTTTTGTACTTCGCTCTATACTATATATATATATATATATATATATAGTGTGTATATATGTGTGTATGTATGCTGGTGCTGGTATTGGCAGTTGTTATAGGGACTGAGGGAGGGAGATCTAAAAGTACTGAAAAAACAACGAGTGGTGCACGTTAACCCGGGTGGCTCACTCGAATTCGTTCGTGCTTTTTTTCCTCTGAGAACCAGTTTCTATTCCACCCCTTTTTGCTTTTCTCTGCTGTACCGTGGCAACTGTCTATGTGTATTTGTGCCCGTGCGCTACGTGATGTTGTGTAGGAGAGAGTTAAGGTGGGAGGCGATGTGGACCCAAGCAGCTGGGTAGGCGATTGCGAGAAAAGGAAAAAGAAAGAGGGGAGCAAAGTGTGCACTTGTCCTGTGGGATTCGACGCTGCATACGCCAGTATTGGGGTGGGCAGGCACATGTCAGGGCCATGAGTGAAGGAAATAGATGGTAGGGTGGGAGGAAGGGTACTGGATGCGCATTTATCATCTCTAAATGAACAGCGGTGCCATTGGAGCAGGTGCTTCCTCCTCTATAACACGCACAGACACAAACACACGCACTGTGAGCTGAAGGATTCCCTTTTCCGTACAACTGAATATGCACTGTGTGTGTGTGGCTCGGCACGCCAACATAGCGACCGGAAGGATGGCACGAAATGACAAGAGACCGGTGGAGAGGAGGGGGAGATTACCAGTTAGGACCGCAAGGGGGTTGCATTCGCGCAGTAGTAGTAGTAGCCCTTATTCTGCTCCGTCTGTGTGATTGCTGGCGCACACCCAACTGCCGGCCTCAGTTGCGGCGGAGGGGCGACAGCGGTGGTGATCACTGGTTGCTCGGCTGGGACCTGGGGCTGGTCGGGCACAGTGGCCAGTGGTTTGGGTGAGCCCCGCATTGGGGTGCCTGTGGGAGTGGTGCTCACCGAAACCCGGCGGCTCTGTGGAGCCTCCAGCTGCTTCTGTGATGCGCTCACCCCACTGCCCGGGGTGGATGGCTTCCGTGTCGCTCGCCCGGAGTCGGGGTCTGCTGCCTTCGGGGGGTGGAGATCCTCGCGTATTTGGAGAATGGGTGGGACAGCTCTGCCCGGGCTATTCCCGCGCGACGCAGGGGACTTGGCGGACTGTGCGATGGTGGTGGCGGGGCCGTGGAAGAGCGCAGCGGGGGCTCCAGGGCCGCGGGCAGCAGGGCCGGAGCTATTCAGCACCCAGTCCAGGTGCCCGCTGTCTATCGAAACTACGCTGAGTTCCGTCTTGGGGACGGGGAAGAGGACGTGATCTGTATTGAAGCTGAGATTGTTCGACTGAGGGGTCTGGCGGCGGTGCGGTGTTGTTGTGGCGCTGCTGAGCTTCAATGGGCCCGGGGAGAAGCCTGGAATTTGATTGGATGGATCACACAGATTCGATGCCCCGCTGCGATTGGCAAAGGTGCTGGCATTCAGTGCGGCAGCGTCGCGAGGCTTGTAGGGCAAGGCCCCATCACGGCCGGGAGGCGGGCTCAGCGCAATCAGAGAGGAGGTGGAGGTGGGGGTGGTGGCGGCGCGCTCCTTTGGCGGAAGGAGAGGCAGCGTCTCGTCTATTGGAGCAGGAAACGGGGCGGAGTGTGTGTCACGCCACACAGTGCTATTGTGGTTGGAGGCGTCCATATTCTCTCGCGCTGTGGGAAATGAGGACTTCATCACTGGTCGGCCAGCGGGGCCGCTGACGTTGAGTACTTGTTGGGGCCCCACAACGACACGCGGTGAGGGAGACAGATCTCGGGCCTGGCCGCTGCTGTGGTTGTGCGCCATGGAGATGCTGTCCGACCATGACAAATGCTGCGAGGGGTTAAGGACGGAGCCCGCGATGGTGCTCGTCGCGTTGCTGCCCCTGCGCGAGTAGCTACCCGAGCTGCGGTCCGAACTGCCCTCCAGGTGCTGGCGGCGCCGCCGCTCAAAAGTCTCCTCGGCCAGCAGTTGACGCCGAACCTCCCGCACTGCCGCCAAGCGGGCGGGACGGTGCTCCTCCTGGGCCTTGTAGGTGGTATACGCTGCCAGCTTCTCACGGGCGGTGCCGAGCCCGATCCCAGCCTTCTGGAAGGCATGAAGAGCCTCCTGCATTGCGACCCGGCCAGCCGGCGACCCCGGTGAGCCCGCCACAGCGTGAACAGCGGCGTCCACGTCCTTGCCAAGAACCTCGTTGAGGTGCTGTCGGAGAGACAGCTTCGCAAGATGCACTGCGGGGTCGATGCTGCAGAGTTCGCAGGCGCGAAGAGAGCGCGGCGACGAAACGCGAGGTGGGGGCACAGGAGGGCGCCGCGACGCCTCGTAGCGATGACTCCAGCTGTCCTGCTGAGACTCCAAGTGCTCCAGGTCAATCAGGCCATTGTCCACACGGGGACTGCCTGGCGAAAGGCTCCGCGTCCGCTCCGCAGACACCCGACTGAACTGCATGTGCTGACGATCGTCTCTATATATATATACGTGTGTATGTGTGTGTTTAAAGTGATCCTTAGAGCCACAGCAGCGCCAAGAATGTGTTTTGGAGGGACAGTAAGACGAACAATTTTTGTGTTGCGGTATGTGTACCCCAGCATAGTAACTGGAATAATAATAAAAAAGTAATGAACGGTCACACAGTAAGTGCGAATGGACGCTCCATTAACTTGCCCTCCCAATATGATAAAAAACAACTCGCGTTCTTGCTCTTTGTTGACAATCGTATTTTATCTGTGCGTCCTATTAACAATGCCAACTCTCTCTCTCTCGACCTCGGCGCACCTGACAGCAGGCGATGTCTCCTTATCAAGGTGCTGGAGAGATGGTGGAGGCGACACACAAATGGCGTGAGGAGTGGGCACGTTGGGGTGGTATGAGTATCGACTGGAGAAACACTCTGAGGTGCAAGCCACTGTAGAATGTAAAAAAAAAGGTGAAAACAATATGAGTGCTGGTAAAGAGTAAAGTGGAAAGTAAAACAAAGGGAGGCAATCATGGTGTGTCACTGATCTTTGAGAGGCCACCATTACTCGGAATGCTCTCCGCACTGCCACGTGTCATTTCCAACTCGCTAAGATTGCACTTTGCTTGGAGCGTCAGGGAGCGCACAGTACGAGTACCAATGCTGGTGCCGTCTACGGACACGCTGTACAGCTGTCGGTGGCGTTTGAGAAGCCTCTTGAGTTCCTTGCCGTTCTTCTCCGAGACTCCCGGGTTGCCGCCTATATCGAGAAGCCCAAGCTGACGCAGGTGCACCTCGCATAGCACAATCAGCACGGAGCAGCAGTGCTCCACCAAGTCGATGGTGGAAAGGTAGAGGGCTGTAATGGCTGGAAATGACTTGACCAGTCCCAAGAACG
>JAODGE020029791.1:0-33694 GCA_027574965.2 Ecitophya simulans
ATTTCTATAAATTTATCTGCGCGAGAATTGCAGAAAGTCATTTTGGCATTCCCCAGGCCCCCGTCGAACATATCGGAATTCTTCGCGCGTATTGTATCCCATTCATTCGTTTCCGTTTTATTTATTCAATTTGGGCCATATCGGCTCCTCTGCAGTTTTTTTTTTGCACTTTCTTTTTATCTTCACGGCTGCGCTCGTATTTCGTTGGTCGCGGAAATACATTACGCAAGCTGTAGAATTTCGCAAATTGAAGCTATAAATATGCGCGGCGTCGCTTTTATTCTACGCCGCGCTGGGAATCGATATATTATATATATGTGTGTCGGATTTAATGATGTTAGAAGAGTTTATTGACTCTTCTCTAACGTTCGACTAGTTCACATCCAAAAATGACAACCATCACATCAACTCTTGTACAAACAAAAAGAAAACAACAGCCAACTATATGAACATCAATCACGGTCAACAATCCAACTGACAACAAATAACTATGGTCTTCTCAACGTACATATGTAATATGTAATCTATATGTAAGAGTAATGTTACTCACAATGCCGTGCAATTTCGTGCTGTTGTGAGGAGTTTTTCAATATCTACATTACAAGTTTTGACTGCTTTGCCGATGTAACAGATTAATTTTTGTGTAGTGTAATTATGTATATACATCATGTAATTAATAAATATATATAAACACTATTATTGGTATTTATTTATTTATACATTAATGTAAAATTAATTCCTCATTTGATTTGATTCAAAAAGTGGTAATACTGTATTATCGCATTACGTTTAGTAGCTTGAATAAATCGAAAAAAGGATTAAATTGTGAAACTGTGTGTTCAAATATCGATTAATTTGGAATATATGATCAATTTAATAATTTATGAACAACGTATATAATTTCAGTGAATTGTAATAAAAACTTGATACACCGCCGACGAAATGGCGCTTTTTTCGGAATGTGCTACTCGTCGCGCGCATTACCATATTGCAATACAGGAATAACCGGCTTCTTGTTCGGCGCACGGTTGCCGGACACAAAAACCAGGCGCCAGCAATGAGTTTCGCGCGCGAAATGCGCGGCGCGCCGCAAATTACGCGAATCGCTCGACGAACGCGCCGCGCAAACGTAATCGCGAGCGGAAAAAGAATTATCAACGCGCAACGCGAATTTAGAAAGTGATTACCTACGTATCTATGGCTATTATTATTTTTAACGACCGACAGCCACACCTCGCTACATCGTTAATTATGACGTCAGACTGGCTATAATTAAAGGAGTCGGATGAAGTCATGCTGGTCTGAATAATGTTCTGGCTTTGGTGTTATTTATGCAAAGCGTTTTCGTAAATGGCAAAAGCGTGCAAAATGCGATGCTTTGCTGATTTTGTAGTTTTGTGGGCTTAGGTCGGGGATTAAACATTCCGAAAAGGTCATCGTTTTTCCCGGCGCCATTGTGCATTAGGAGCGTCCATAAAAGTAATAAAACAGAGCGTATGAGACCATAAATATTGTCGGCCTGAAGCGGCGGCGTCGGTGGCGGTGTCCCGACTGGTGGGAAATGGAAAATCAATGAAATAGAAAATGTCCGGGAAATCCTCGCGCCGCTTAATGCCGTCAGTTTCGAAGGAAATCGTTTCGAATTTAGAGTGTGTCAGTTTACATTTTAATATCCGGCGTGTTTTGTGCGTGAAAAATAATTTACGTTGAACGAATTTGAAGTCAAGAGAAAAAAACCAAAGCGTGTTGTATGTTAGAGAACAAAGGAAGATGTCAGTCGTTCTGTTTATATCTTATTGCTGAACCCGTTGTTTTCCGCAGGGAAATATTGCGGCTCCTTTTTGGAAAGTGTTTTTTCGCCAATCATAATTTTCTCCTAAAAGAAAAAAAACACTTCGACAATAATTGGTGAAAAAACTATGATCTCGGCCATAATTCATCACGGAAGCAACTGGTTAAAATTAAAAAAAATTGTATTTTTCTTAACTCATTGTTTTCCGAATGGAAATTTATTTGTGGAAATCGACTAGATCATTATTGATTAGCAGTTATTAACAATAGTTTATGGAAAAATATTTTGGCCAAAATTTACCAAAGGGCAACATACCAGAAATATTCGGTCGATGGAAGAAACAAATCTCAAAATTAGATGTAATTAAATCTGAATAAGAGTTGAATACATAGCGTCACATGCCTGATGATGTAAATGGCAATTAGTTGCATAAGTAGAGGTCGGTCGAGGGAAATGTCACAAACATTGCGACGCGAAAGAGATCGCGTTCGCGTTTCGCGGTTGAAGAGAAACGCCGGAAACGTGCCGTCAACTACACGCGATTCGGCAGGGAGTTCAAGACGGATGCCTCCAGGAATTTCTGTCGGATCTTCATCCGTCCGCTCGCATCGCGCATGTTGAGAGTGACTAAGTCGTGAATCATGCGTTGCTCGACGAACTCTTCTGCTCGCTCTTCGGCCAGCCGACCTATTTTTAGCGTTCGCGCTGCGATCTTGCTTTTTTCTTGCGTTTTGGCTTTTTTTTTATTTTCGCTTTCGCTCGCGTGCCGTTATAAAGCTATTCCCGTACGCCTGAAATTCCAAAATGTTATGATTGATTTTCATTCCGCACCGCGCGCTCCCGATCCGGACGGAAGCTTGTGCGCCGTTTGCGGCGAAGTTTTTCAATCGCGGTTCGCCGCAAGTTGCGTCTAAGCCGTTAAAACTCTAACAGGTTCGCCGAGGACTCCGAGGACACGAACCGACACCGAAACATTGCTGCGCGAACCTGCGCCGAAATTGCAACGCCGCTAACTACTTCATAACTGGGCGGAGCGTGTAGATAGATTTGATTAAAACATTCGAGCGCCTGGAATGTTGACACAGTGCGCGTCCAGGGCGCGGGCGTGAAGTAATTCGAGAGATTTCAATTTGCGCGGCGACCGGTTTCTTGTTAATCTCTAGCCGTATGAAGCGTCGCACGCCGATGTCTCCAAACGGGAGTGTGGGGTGCAGGGATACCTCGGGATCCGGGATGGGATGCGAGGAGGAAACCGCACATCTGAAACTGACTCCGACGAGTCGATCCATACGTCAGGACAATCGTTCGTAATGTTTCGGGTATCAGCTTGGCAATTCGCCACTTTTGATCATTAGTTAGTTCTGAATTTTACTCCGTCGTGATTGAACTTTATGCGATTTTAATCACCGATTTGCCGCCCTTGCCGCGCTCGGCTTAGTTCGGCTCCGTTTGATGTTTTGACATTTTAACATTGCATTCGATTTTCTCTTTGCATATTTTTAAAATTGCAAAATGTAAAATTCAAAATCAACCAGCTTATCGACGCAGAATTAAACTTAGATTTGAATGGTACTAAGCAATTTTGTTTAGAGGTAATATTAGTTGATATAATGTTCCGCTAATTTAACATTGCATTCGATTTTTGGCAAATGTGAGAAAAATTCAAAAAATTGCAAAAATTAAAAATCAAATTAAACTAGCTCAATCGACACAGAATTGAACGTAGATTCAAATGGTACTAAGCAATTTTGTCTAGAGTTAATATTAGTTGAAGTAATGTTCCGCTAATTTAACATTGCATTCGATTTTTGGCAAATGTGAGAAGAGGTACCTCTTCTCTCTTTTTCAAAAAATTGCAAAAATTAAAAATCAAATTAAACTAGCATAATCAACTCAGAATTGAACGTAGATTCGAATGGTACTAAGCAATTTTGTCTACAGTTAATATTAGTTGAGATAATGTTTCGCTAATTTAACATTGCAATCGATTTTTGGCAAATGTGAGAAGAGGTACCTCTTCTCTCTTTTTCAAAAAATTGCAAAATATAAAAATCAAATTAAACTAGCATAATGAACACAGAATTGAACGTAGATTCGAATGGTAGTAAGCAATTTTGTCTAGAGTTAATATTAGTTGAGATAATGTTTCGGCTAATTTAACATTGCATTCGATTTCTGGCAAATAAGAGAAGAGGTACTTCTTCTCTCTTTTTCAAAAAATTGCAAAAATTAAAAATTAAATTAAACTGGCTCTTCTCTCTTTATCAAAAAATTTCAAAAATTAAAAATCAAATTAAACTAGCTTAATCGATGCAGAATTGAACGTAGTTTCCAATGGCATAAACCAAAATTCTCTATCATTAATATTTTCCGAAATATTCTTTAACCAATTTAACATTGCATTCGATTTTTGACAGAAGAGCAAAGAGGTAATTCTTTGCATTTTTTTGCATTTATTGTATTTTTTCAAAAATGGCAAATTCTAAAAATATAATAAACTAGCTTATTCGACGCAAAATTGAACGTTGATTCGAATAGCACCAACCAATTTTCTCTAGCAGTAATATTTTCCGAGAATATATCGGTCTATGGATGATATATTATCTAGAACCAAATTGACAGCGGATTTTGGTAAAAATTGCCTAAAAATGTACTTAGTTTGACCAGTGCTATAATTGAAATGACTCTTGTTTCAGGGACTAATTTGAAAACCACGAACTTGGGGAATGCGTTATGTGCATAAGTCATTTGGCGAAGATTAGGAAGTATCAAAAACTAATAATTTGGATGCTCGTAAAAATAGTACAACAAAAAAGAGACAACTTTTCGATGATGTACATGAATTGAAAAACGATGTCCTTTAAGACAGTAACACCCGATAACTAGTCACTATTCACTAGTGATTATTCACTGTCACGTTCCAATTCGTGATTATTTGCAGCTGGCATTCTCCTGTTTATAGCCTGTATAAACAAACTGTTCATATGGTTCGCTCGGATCGTTTGTATAATCGTCAAGCAGCATGAGTGCCATGAGTGTTTCGTTCGGCGATTTTTTTTATTTTATCTTCTGACATCGAACGCTCTCAAACATCGCAACTCGTGACTCACCCAGTATTTCACGAGTAGCTCCATAAGCAATAGCTTTCTTGTCTATTATATACTCTGATTAAACACAAACGCACAATCAATAACAAGTAAGGAAAATATTTCGCAATACAGTTAGATATGATAATTATGTTTTGTTTTAGTTTAATTAAACGACATCGTTGTAATAGCTAACTAACTAAGCTATTCCTAACCTAGGTTGCTTTTGTAGAAAAGCAAGACCAAAGCCAAATTAAGTGAAAATCAACAAAGGATTATTAATTATTCTGCAGATCGTATTGCAACTGTTTCAATTATCAAAATGATGTCTGACGATTCCGAGAATGATGGAATATTTGTGGATAGAATACATGAAAACAATGTGTACTTTAAAAAGTATAAGCTGCTCCTTGAAGAATGCGAAGCAATACAGAAACACAACGAAAGATTAGTCTACAGGTACACATGCCCTTTCTTGCTTAGTGATTTAATTGCTCTAGTTAAATGTAGAAAGTTGTTTAGTTTGAAGAACACTTAATGACATTTTGATCCTTTTTTTCCAGTTCCTAATTAGTTCCTGTGCCATCCCAATCATGTGCCTCGTTTTTCCTACAATGTAAGTCAAATTTTAATCTTGTTTTTCTTTCCTGTCAATTTTTAATCATTATTAAATTCTTTTGTAGAATTGACGAAGTGAAGAGGATAACGAAACGTCGCATGGACCAAGTCGCATACATAAAGCAAAAGTTGAAATTTAAATATTCAGAGGACTGGACTGAAATACCATGTTCGGCTTACGAATCGATGAACGCCGGCACATCCGCCAAACAGCCGAAAGGCAAGGGTGCAAAAGAGTCGAAAGGTGCAACAAACAACAAGCAAAAATTAAAAGCCCCGCAGCCAGTCGATGAGAAACAATCCAAAGCAAAGAAGCCCGCGAAGAGGAAAATTCCACGAGCGGAGAAAGATCCGCGAGCGCCGAAACGGCCGTCGAATCCCTTCTTTCAATTCTGCCAGGAGCAGCGGCAGCCGTTGATGGAGCAGCTGGTCGCGGAGTTGAAGCCCGGACAGGTTGAGCCCAACAAGCAGGAGTTGACGCGACAATTGGCACTGAAATGGAAGACGCTGAGCGCGTTCCAAAAGCAGGTTTACGTCGACATGTACGAGCGATCGAAGGAAAAGTACGCGGCTGAAATGACGGAATATAACCTGAAGCGATAGAGACATCACTGCAACGCACTGCATATCTAGGTTTATGTTTTACTTAATGTTTATGAGCTATTGGAATACTGTCCGGAATGATGTGTTGTTTATTTTTCGATCATCGTAATTATTTGTTCACATACTTTTATGCCGAAAACATTAAATATCATAATTTAGTACTGCAGCTTGTGATTTTATATCATGTGGGGCACAGGACACAAAGCTTTTTTTCAACTTTTACGACAATAGGGCAAGTGATTTCGGCGTAATGGTCCTTTAGCTAATAAATTCAATAACAAATGAACTCGACCGTATGGTTTTTGAACGAGCCCGGGGGCGATGCATTGGTGTTAAGAACATTTCAGGAAGAAAACGGATATGCATCAGATGGAGTAATATGTAATGAGCGCATTTTTCTTTATTAAAAAATCTGCTGATCAAACATAACACTTCAATCAATCATATATTCTCCTCTATTGCTATCAATCTTCAGTCACCATTCGACCAGTTTGTCGATGTCCCTTTGCTCAGCTGGCCTAGATTCAAATGAGTTGAGGTTCCAAGAGTGGATTGTTGAAGATTCAAATTTAAGTTTAGTTTAAACATTCAGAACTCAACTCAATAGTTAGATAATCGAGCTCAAACCCAAATAATTGCATATATTCAAGGCAACAATATATGTATAATGGTGTATACAAATATTTCCCATAAACCTTCACAAATCCGCATCGTTGCGCTCAGATATTCCTCATGTACGTAACCCGAGAGATAAGAATACAAAAATAACCAAAAGCCCCCCCGTTCCGCGCTTCCCGCGCGGCGTTCAAGCCTTGAAATTATCCTTCTCCTTGCGGATCACCCTCATAGTGTCCAGCGGCTCGGTGCAAGCGGCGTGCTTCTGCACGGCGGGCGCGTGCACTCGCATGAACGGATTGATCTTCTTCTCCTCCGAGATCGTGCTGGGCACGGTTGGTATGTTGTTTTGCCGTTGCGCCACGGCCCAGGCCAGCTTCGACTGCACGTCGACGTTCTCGCGCTCCACGTGCTGCGCGAACTTCAAGTTCGCCACGGTGTATTCGTGCCCGCAGAAGACCTGCGTGTTGTCCGGCAACTTGCCGAGCTTCTCGACGAGCGCGGCGTACATTTGCTCGGCGGTGCCTTCGAAGAAGCGGCCGCAGCCGGCGACGAACAGCGTGTCGCCGGTGAACACGACCGGCGTCTGCCCGGGCGCGGTGAGATAGTAACAAATGTGGCCGGTGGTATGACACGGCGTCGCGAGGCATTCCACGTTTATGTCGCCGATCGCGAAGGTGTCGCCCTGCGCCACCTTGTTCGTGAGGCCGTCGATGCGGCCGTCGCCGCCGAACACCTGCAGGGCGTTTTTGGATTTTTGTATGAGCTGCAAATTGCCGCCAGCATGATCCCTAGCGCGCAACGTCACACATGAATGCCCACTATATTCATATTTAACATCAACTCTTACCAATGATGGTGTGTTGTTAAAACCTTGGTCAAATTCGCTTTCTGTTCCTCGACAGCTTTGAGCACATCATCAGGGGCAACTGGATCGATGATAGCCGCTTGATTAGTCGCCTTATCAACAACCTATGACCGCCAAACATAAATGCACAAGAGAAACAATCGCTTTTTCAACATACCAGGTACATATAGTTGTCTGAAAGGGCTGGCAGAACCTGAATGTTCAGCTTCTCCAATTGGATCAATGACGGTGTGCTATGCATGCCTCTGAATCCGTTTTGTTTGAAGGCAGAAACTACAAAGGTCACGCTAAGTTGTTTATCACAATTTGACCAAATTGTGTGAGAGAAAGTCGAAAGAGAAAATAATGCACGGATACGCGTTTACCTTTAAAATATGCGGCTGTCAAGAAGCTGAAAACACCATTTGGCAAAACGTTACTGGCAGCTTTCAGCATTATACTTCATCAGGATAAGTAATGTGTAGTAGTTTCAAGCTTTTATAATGCCGGGCACGTCAATTATTACGATACGCATTAATAATTTCGGCTGTAGAAATGAAAATAACAACATTTATTAATGACAGTGATCGAGGTTACCGAAATGTTTGCCGCGTTTGTTTATAGGGGGAGTTAATAAAACCTTGTTTTATTGCAATCTAAAAGTTAATGTTGACTTACTTGCATAGGACAATTTAATACATTGTAAATACGTAGTTAAATTAATTAGTGCAAATAGTAATGGTCCATTTCAGTAAACTAAAATTTTTGAATTTGACTCAAGAGTTGCAGAGGACGCCACAGATTGGTAACTAAATTCAAATGACTAGTGCGCGCTAAAAATATTAGAATCACTGCACTTAAATTTCTAAAAAATTGATAACCATCTCTGGATTAAATAATAAATGCATGTTATTTTCTTTATTTGTACAAATGTGTATCAATTTACTCGCATGTTTTGCGTTCCCTGGTGGGAGAAATTGTAACTTGTTTTATTATAATGTGACGTCATTTGTCAAAGCCTTACTCATTTTGTTTCCCCGCGACGTTGCGGCAAGTTCGCGTGCATCAAACGCATCAACGCACCTGGTAAATAAAATCAATCTAAGTAAGTGAAAACCACACGCCAGCTTAATACCACCTCGATTTTCTATCCGTCACAGCGCGAAATTGAGATGGACATCAATGCGCAGCTCCTCCGCGTGACGGAGACGATCGAGAAACAAGTCGACGCCGCGATCGAGCAAATCGAAAACCTCGACGTCTCCGACCTCGAGGCTCTGCGCCAGAAGCGCATCAAAGAGATGAAGGACAAGGAGGCGAAACTTGCCGAATGGAAGCAGAACGGCCACGGCACCTACGACGAATTGGCCGAGGAGAAACAGTTCTTCGACGTCATCAAGAAATCCGAGAGGATCATCATTCATTTCTACACAGATTCTAACGAAAGGTGTCGCATTGTCGACAAGCATTTCAAAGCTCTTGCCCCCCAGCACATGGAGGCTTTGTTCACGAAGTTGAACGCCACCAAGTGTCCGTTTTTGGCCGAAAAGCTGAAGATCAAAGTAATCCCGTCCATCATCTCCATTCACAATGGCATCATGGTTGATAAAATCGTGGGCTTCACCACTCTGGGCAACAAGGATGATTTCTCCACCCAGGATATGGAGTGGAGATTGGCTCAGAATGATTTCCTAGATTATGATGGTGACCTGTCCATGTTACCCTCAGAACACAAGCATGGCAAGACTTGCAAGGACAATGGGAAGATCAGGAATGGCATGTACAATGGTGTCGATGATGATTTGTACATTGAGGAAGCTGCAGCCACCAAGCCCACACAAAGTTATGCACTCACAGCAGAGGAGGAGGCCGAATTAGGGCTTTGAACTTTCCTATAGGAATTTGCAATCACTGCTCTCATTGCTACTAATGTTATCATGAGGTTTATTTAAATTACAGCTTTGGAAATTACCAGTAATAAATACAAATTATATTGGCAGTCTGCACTTTTATAATTTGTATACTCAATTTGCTGTTATGGCTTGAATTTTTTAATAAAATTCACAACATTTATGGAGCTAATAAATATTTATATTTAATTATCGACGTATGGTATTTTATTTGATGTTTAACTAAAAGCGTCTTCGTTTTCCTGTGATACAAGAAGAAATTGCAAGCAGTGAAGATAACAGTCAAAGAGGAGGCTATGATAAAGATGTACCCAATCAAGAAGTTAGGAAAAAAGTGATCAGCTGGAATATACCCACTCGCCAGCACTTCAAACATGCAAAGTAGAGTACAACATAATTTATAGTATATACAAAACATATAATTTATTAACAGTTAATTTAGTACAGTAAATCGCTACGCCTGCTACGTCTGCGTCGTCCACGTGCGTGTAAAAAGTAAAAAAGTAGATCACATTGTAAATGTCTTAGGCCTCGAGCGGGGCCTCCAGCTGGCGGGACGCTCCCTCTGGCACCTTGATTTTATCCTCGGGCACGTCGGGCAGTTCCAGCTCGGTCTCCCTCTCCTCCTTCTCGCTGTCGCCACTGGCGGCGTTCGCGGGTGCCTTCTCCACCTCCTCCTGGACCAGCTTATCTAACTCCTCAATGACGGATTCCTCGTCCTCTAGGGTCAGAACTCCGGCCAGCATAGCGCTGATCTCCTGCTGCTTGTCGAACGCCTCCTTGCTCTCCTCCAGCAGCTGCTCGATGTCGTCGAGGTTCATGGCATCATTGAGCTCCTTCAGCGCCTTGCTGCCGACTTTCAAACCCTCCACAACCTGCGTCTCCACTTGGGCAAATTCGATGTCCGACGCGAGCTTCTCGATGTTGTGCAGCTGCTTGTCCGCATTGTTGAGGAGCGTCTCTTGGAAGCGCTTCTTGCGCAAAAGAAGCAGCGCGCGACTGTGCAATGCAGTGCAAAACGTGTCAGTTAGCGAATGAAACATGATCACATGATCTGTGCGACTGGATACTCACTCTCTCTTGCCCTCTGAAATCAATGAGATTGCCAACTGGCGATCGTTTTCCAGCGAGGTCTCGATGCGTCTTTGGTACTGGCGCAGCTTGTCGCGTTGCTGCTTCAATTGCTAACGTGACGAATTCGAAATTTCGTTGAAATGCGTCGGCGCGTAAAGTTGCAAAGGAACACGTAAAGAGTGGCAAAAATTCTTACCAAAACCGCCTTATCTTGTTGAGTAATTTTGGTAGTCTTCGCTTTTCTGAACACGTTTCCCATTGTGAAAAAAAAGGTAAATACTAAATACTTCGATCAGGCGAATATCAGTGAAAATTAAAGCGCTAATGAGGACGATCGGGACGTTTATCACAGCTCGCTTCGGCTTCCAGTCCGGTTTTGAGGTTGGAATTGATTGCAAACCAGAGTAACGCTGCCCACTGAAACAAATGATGCCTGATTGACAAGCCGATAGGATAATATTACAACCCATATTACAACAAACCACAAATCACCTAAACAACAACGCACATGTTACAAATTCGCACTTTTTTTTTTATTTATGTTTCAGCGAAAAACCACTAAGAACGATGGGCAACCCAATATACCCCACATCATACTCCCACGCGAATTATAAATACGCTTATCACACTGCTTATCAATATCTTGTGGAATAAAACAAACACTTAGCAACACAAACAACAACAAATAAATGTTGAATTTGATACATCGTTTGTTAGGCAACTTAATATGCACCCATCCACCATATTTTAAATAAACTTTAATCACAATGCAAATAAACTTTTTACAACGAAACAAAAATGAGATTTCAAATTGACGACACGATAATTAACATGCGTACTTATTTGACTCACATGTTCATCGTCAATTTTATTTTCGTTTTGACTTGCAAGTTGATAATGAACGAGAATTAAATTAAAGATAACAATATTGCTCACAACAACAACATAATTCCTCCAAGTAAGTTCCACGCATCGATCGTCGTTTATTAAAGGACTTTTGTTTCAACTTCTTCGAGCGGGTGGAGGTTATGTAATCTTTGTGCCGATCGTACACGCCGTAGTCACGAACTAAACTTATTCGTTTGACCGTTTAATCACTTACATTAGTAGCTAAGATAAAAATATATCCAGCCCTCCGGTCCGACGCACAGCATGAAGAGCGATAAACAGCGACCTTTTCGCTGCGGCGAATGTGCGATACTTTACTTGAAGTCTCATATTGTTTATAGATAAAACTATTGCTGCGTGTTAGAAACTATATTGGTGGGCTCTTCGTTATCGACCTGCGATATATGGTAACAATTATGGAGCGGAATTTGTATTTATCATCTTTGTTTGTAAGTATTCCGTTTTGCGGGTTGCATTTGTTTTTTTGTATAGCATGTGTGGAGATTAACAAATTCTCTTTCAATTTCCAGGCTGGTGGCGTTGCTGGGATAGTCGTGGACATGTCCTTATTCCC
Source organism: Ecitophya simulans (assembly GCA_027574965.2). Classification (NCBI taxonomy): domain Eukaryota; kingdom Metazoa; phylum Arthropoda; class Insecta; order Coleoptera; family Staphylinidae; genus Ecitophya; species Ecitophya simulans. The sequence continues at coordinate 12,008 of JAODGE020029791.1, forward strand.
ATTGGACACTCTCAAGACAAGGCTGCAGGCCCCGCAAGGCTTTCGACAGGCTGGAGCATTTGCAGGCATTTATAAAGGAATTGGACCTCAGATAATTGGCAGTGCACCACAAGGTACACATGCCAAACGTTTTGTATTCATAAATTATAGATTCCACTCATAAATTGATGGTTTACTGTATGTTCCTTTTAGCTGCTCTGTTTTTTTGTACATATGAAGCAGTGAAGCATTTTGCCACACCGTCGGTGCATTCCACTGCCTTGCCCCTAGTGTACATGGCGGGCGCCTCCATGGGCGAAATCGTCGCTTGTCTGGTGCGCGTCCCCATGGAGGTCGTCAAACAACGGCGGCAAGTGAGCAATCACAGCGTCGTGCAAATCACGCTGGCGGCGTACCGGAGCGAAGGACTTATGGTGAGTGCACCGCGAGTTTTTTTCTAACACTTGCGCGGTTTAAAGTAGGATTTTTCTCAGGGCTTATACAGGGGCTTCGGTTCTACCGTGATACGAGAGATTCCGTTTTCGTTCATCCAGTTGCCGATATTAGAGTATCTCAAGCTGGCCTACAGTCGTGAACTGAACGCCTCGCAGTCGTTGAATTCCTTGCAAGTCGCGAATTGTGGGGCCGTCGCTGGTGCCATCGCCGCCGCCACCACAACGCCCCTAGATGTAGTCAAAACTAGGATTATGTTGGCGGAGAGAAATCAGGGAGCTGTTCTAAAATATTTTGACGTTTGGATGTCTGTTTATCAAAGTAAAGGAATTAATGGGTCAGTATTGCTTGTTGGTGAGAATCGTCGTTTTTACGTTGATTATTTGACGAAAAACGAAGTGGCAAGTGGATGTTTCAAACGTTCACCTAAATCGTCTGCCGCCTTTTGAAATGTATTCACCGTCTTTACCGATTCGCAGATTTTTTGCGGGAATCGTGCCCAGGGTGATGTGGATAACCATCGGCGGCTACATCTTCTTCGGAATGTACGATTACTCAAAAGCGTTCTGCCAAACGACGCTTCTGGGCGACGCAAGCAAGTCGCAATTGAACTAGTCTCCGATCAAAACTTTACACGTTTCAAGTTGTTTCCGTTCCGAAAAGCGTGAGTTTCAAAGTCTGACATAATCTCGACGGCGCGCTTACGGATCATTTGCGTTCGGCGAGTCAAATATAAGTCATGAGCAGCGTCAGTGAACGGAGTGTTATTTTTCCAGCGCGAAGCGAGTTTCTATGTCGCTCGCAACGCTTTCCCAACAAATTCCCAACGTACAAAAAAAAAAAAACTTAAAATAAACATGACTCTCGGTCGCGCTTGAATCACGCGTGCGATCTGCCCACAACCGGTTAATTAACTTCGGACAAGGTCGTGGCTAATTCGAAACAACAACATTACGTAATTCAGCTCACCTACGAGTCCGCAAACAGCGCGATTCTTAAAATATGCGCGAACGTCTCGCGAACGCCGCGCTCGATGTCGCGTTCGCAGTGCGCCAAACAATGGCGATTGTTGCGACGCGCACGCAGCGTTAGATAAAAATGTTTGCACCGTACTGTTATTTAATGTTGTTTTCATTTTTTTGTTTTGGTTGGTTGGTTGGTTGGTGCCAACACGTTAAGTTATATACAAAAATCGAGCAAGGCCTGATACAAATTAGAAGATTTCGCGTGTGCTGCACTTTGTACTGATACGCATAATAGCTATAACAAAAACGAACTTATTCAATTAGATAGATTTGATCGGCGCGACGCCGACGCCCGACGCGCGCAGGATTCACTTCCGCAGGAGGAGGACGCCGGCGAGCGGGAGGACGGCGGCGAGCAGGAAGGAGTTGCGCACGGCGTTAGCGCCGTTGCAGCCGTCGTAATCGCAATACTCGCAGAAGTCGACGGTGACCTGGCTGCTGGTGGTTTCCGTTGGGCAGCTGCCTACCTTCTCGTCGTAGTGGAGGAAGCGGCACTGGCGGATGTAAGTCGTTCTGCCAAACACTGGACGAGAGAAATCGAAATTACTTTACTCCCGCAACGGACAATCGGAGCAACGCGCATGCGCGATACGCTTGACTCACTGGTTTGCTTCTTCTTCATGCACACTGCGCGTTGGTTCCTGAGAGGAATGTTGCTGGAGCCCTGGTCGCAGTCCTGCAAGTTGACCTGATTGACGTTATTGCCGGCATAGTTCTGATAGAAGCTCGAGCTGGAGTACGGCCTGTAGAGGGTGGTATTGAAGTAATCCGCGCACGGAGCGCCCATGTCGGACGTGCAGGTCCAGCATCTCAACGAGTCTCCTGAAAGGGCAGCAAAATCGACGCGATAATGCACGCGAGCCATTCGAATCATTATCTGGTGCGTGCCGCAGAGCGCATTTCGGAAACGTCGACGAAGAGAAAGTTCGCACGACCGCGCGCGTCGGATATCGTTGCGACATCCATCCGACGTGTGCGCCGCAAACGAGCGAAAACATTAATAACGTTAACGCAACACGTCGGCACGCGAAGAACGTTGACGCGCTCGAACGAGATACGCGCAGGAATGATTGTCGACAACGTACATTCGGTTTCTGGGTCGCGCGATGAGAACTTTTTATTTTCATTGCAATCTGCACGAGACGAGACGGCAATACGTTCGAAGTTCGAACAAGATTTCTAACATTTTCAACGTTTACTCTGCGCTGATGAACTCATCCGAAAGTTTGCGTTCGCGAGCGGCCGACTCCTAGCCGCATGTTGCTTCTAGGTCACCTTTGTTGTCGTAATTCAAGCAGAAACAGGTTTGATGCTGCCGTGCACGCTACGTACTAATTTTACTACAACTCATTTCATCGTTAGCATGCATGACTTGTCATTGGACACAGATGCTTGATCATAACAATCGGTGCAACGGCAAGAACAACGTGTCGAAGTTTACGCGCGTGAAGGAAGCTGACGCGCATTTGGTTATTATTAGGCAGTGACACACAGTTGGGCGTTGTTTGAGACGGTGAAAACACAAATTGTTGTTAATCTCGCGAGCAGCAGGTTCACCTTGGCGCGCGAATTGAGTGCCGCACGATCCATGCGAGGTGAGGATTACGACATCATCGTTCACCCGCGAGGCGTTGCGTGTGTCTCGCAACAGCGGCAATGATGCACGCGAAAATCGTAGGCGTCGCGAATTAAACTGTTGTTAACATCCCGACGACGCCGCATCGAAAAGTTGACTTTCAACTCTTCAGCAACAATCGGCGTCACTAGTTAGGTGTGGTCATTAGCTATGATTGCGGATTGATTGCAGGATGATGCAGTAATTCGCTTATGCGAGCCGGAGGAAACGACAATAACAAATGATTAGATTCGTCATCGAATGCGATGAAAGTGTCGCGCGCAAAACACGACTATGTTTCAAGCGACCATCGAAAAATGGCATTACTCTCGCTTACCGGTGTCGAAGGCGGCAAATGCACAGATAACGAACAGCGCGAACTGCGAGGAAGCCATGGTCGTCCTGCCGTCCTGTTCCTGCCGCCGCGAATGCCGAACGCACAAGAAGTTCGTCGCGAGTTTGCCGCGCGCTGGCGATCGGACCGCTGGTCAACGGCGAATGGCGGCGAGAGCGAGCAAACTGGGCGAAGGCTTTCGTTTCCACGATTGTCGTACGTTTTAAACGACGGACCCCCTCCTCCGACGCGCTGCCCGCCGCTCGCACGCGGGACGGTCCCCCATTGCCAATCGTCGTCGTCGTCGTCGTCGGCGGCGGCGGCAATCGCGCCCGTTTCGTGAGTCAAACGGGACGACACCCAAACCTCTTCTGCTTTGCTGCCGCACGTACCAATACGTGATTCAGCAGCGCGAACCAAGATGTTTGGGATCGGTGGAGGAATGTTCAGTTCGTAAGGTTTTCGGGGATGTCAGCGACGAGGCACCGCTTCGGGATAATTGTTCGTAGTGTTGCTCGCGCTGTGCAGAAAGGTATCGACGTATTAATCACGATTTATTCTTATTCGATGATTGGTATTGAGAAATTACTAAACGTCGACGTCATTGTTTATAACCATAGTATCGGATCGCATGGATCGGCGCGCGTCATCGGTGGAATACATATAAATTAATAGTAGTCGTTAAATCCCTACCAAGCCCTACCAAGGGCCGAGTAGATTTAAGTAGCCGCGTCATGCGGAACGCAAAATGACTTAACACTTGCATAGAGACCTTCACTTCTTCCCACAATTGCGACTCAATGTGTACATTATACGCATTAATGGAAAACAGATATCACGCGAATAAAATGAATTGTTAAAAGTTAAAAGCGTTGTTACTATAATGGAGCATTGAGTCGTTAGGCTTTTGCGCATATTATGAAAATCTGTAGAATTCTGCGAGAAACTGGACGATCGTTAAGTGATTTATCACATCTAATGAAACAATTTGTCTCTTGTTAGGCCTATTCATGCTTGGAACATCGCCACTGCAGTCAGACGTGCCGGCGGTTTCCAGTAATACTTCCCTCATGCACTTGGATGTTTATCAATCGTCAATATTAAGCTATCGATGCGGGCATTCGCTCAATTGCGTCTTGAGCGTCAGCAAGCGCGTTCGAATCATTAGACACGATTGCCACTTATCGCGCCTGTAAAACTGAATTTATCGAAAGAAAAAAAACCGAGCCACCGCATTACGCTAAAATTGCGCAACGCTGAATAACCGATCCGCGCTTTGAATGCACGTATTCTCCGCTTCGACCAAGGGCGTATTTAATTGACTGCAAATAACGCGAAACGCGCGAGCAATGTCAGCACTGCCGGCGATGTGATAGCGGCGAGTCAATAAAACGAAATACGGTTTCGATATTTCCAGAGTTGGCAAACGCGCGCGAACGTCGTACGTAACTTTTTTCTGATGCGTCGACCCGACTCGCGGCGTCAGGTACAATGTTTCGTTCCACTTGCGTTCTTACGCGCAAACGTTTTGATCACGCTATGCGAACGATTGTGCGTTGCGGCTTGGACGTTCTTGCGCAGTTACGCAAAAAAACACGACCCCGTTTCCCTCACGCACAGAAACGATTTGCGCACACCTTGCGCGTCTTATCACTGATAAAGCATATCACCCGGGACGGAAACTCAACGCACGGCCAACGTTTCCAATCACGCCGTACAAGAATTAAACGCGTCGTCATCCTTCGACGTCGTTTTTGTTTTTTAATTGCGTTATTTCTCGGATCGCTCCTAACGAAGCAATGTCAGTTTTCAAGCGCGCTAATCTCGGCATTTTTTTAATGCGGAAATTATCTCGTACGTAATTAAACTACTCTAGACGCGCCGCATAATTGAAAATTGAATTAATCGAGCTCGCTTCAAGTACGTTCAGCCATTGTCTTCCCGTGCACTCTCCAGCTGCTTCCTGCACACTAATCTCTTGCGTCTTCGCGCTTTTTCCGCTCGCCTTGCGCTGCTCATTGTGTAATCATGGCTATATTGAGCAATTCCTGCCGCTCGCTAGCAGTAATTCTTATGTCGCTTCAATTAATCAATTAACGGCCAGGAGGCGGCGCGCCCGATGAGGTCAAGCGCTCATCTTCACGTCAGCGGGCGCACCTAAAGCCGAATGTCCTTTGAATTGCGCTTGTTCCGACGAGCAATCTTAATCGGCTGGAATTTTGCGACGAAGATGAAGTCCTTCGCGCCCGTTGCGCAACAACTATTTGCGTGCGTTGCGTTACGACAACAACGCATCGTCGGCGTGATTTCACGCGTGTGATTCATTGTTTGGGTGTTGTTACGCACTGTCCATCTTGCCCGTTGGCGATTAGATAGGTTTTGGCAACAAACGTATCTGCGCCGCGAGGCGTCACTAATTGTAAGTAAGAGCGTAGTGACGAATTAGCGACGGCGATAACGCCCGGTTCGGTTGAGACGATTAGTCGCATCGCCAAAGCAGCGAAACGTAATAACGAAACACCAACGGTCCGTGAATACTTTCCAGTCGCTCAGCGTTCGTCCGGTGGACGATGGTTCGTTACAAAATCGCGCGTACGACGTCTCGAATTTCAGTCCGTGTCCACATAAACGAGCAATTAATTATGTTAATTGAATTAGTTGCCGAGTGGCATTATTGGTTTGCTTTGCATTGTGCCGTCCAGACGGGTTCACCGAATGCACGCTCGTAAGGCTGACTCATCGAATCGAATAAATTGCCGTCGCACGACTTAGACGCATGCAAGGACGAATTTTCATAGAAAATGCCGAAACTGAATTTGCGTTTTCTCCGTCTGCCATTAGTTATTTGAAAAATATTTCGACTCCCAACGCAACTTTTATAATTCGATGTACACTCCCTGTTACCGAATTCACCATATTTGCGCGTCGAAAATGGATCGAAGCGCGGGAGAGATATTTAGCCGACATGTTGAGAATTGTTTACCATGATGACTTCGGGCGTACGGAAAACTTGTCGGTTTTGTGATTTAAGTCAACTTTGTAACACTGGCGTGCGGCGGTTTGTTTTCCAAATCTTCGCTAGTGCAAAAACGACCTCCTTCACGCACCAGTTGCAACAACCGCTATTTTAGTTGACTTAAATCACATAAACGACAAGTGAAATTTGCGTGTATTGTGCTAAGAGTGAAATAATGGCTCAAGATCAATATATCGGTTTGCGCGAAATTATTTCGTACGCATTCAACATGCGAGCTGACAAATAACACGGTAAGAAAACATTCAAACATCACATGCTTTAACTGCGCAATCAGCCTGGAATAAATACTGCAACACGATCGGGCACGTTCGGAAACGTTCGTGCGCGTTCGCTTCGCGACTGCAGTCCGACTACCGCACGTCCTACCGCTTGACACCAGCGACAGCGAGTGAGCGAGTACAAGTGCGAACATGACACATTTTCGCATTTTACGAAACGCGCCGCACGTTTCATGTTTTTAACCAAATCGACTAGTTTGCACGAACGGCCGCATCGCACCCGAGACGAAATGAAACACGACTAACCGTTCGCTCAACGAGAAAATGGTAAGAGAAAGTCAGCTGTGTGATGTCCGACTATAACCTATGAATCATGCACCCCACACAACGTGTTTATCGCCAGTTTCGGATAAGAATTTCGCGTAGCTGAATCCTTTGGCTGTCCCTCCGCAGGCATACAGGGATACAGATATACTCGCCGGCCTCGAGACGCTCCTGAACGAATTCTAATAATGTTGTTACAGTGATAGAATAGCTCGAATTTGGAGTTTGTCGGTGAAAGGATCTTTTGCGTCGAGGCTCAATGGTCTAGGCGTATGATTCTCGCTTCGGGTGCGAGAGGTCCCGGGTTCAAATCCCGGTTGAGCCCACGTTGTTGTTATTGTTTTGATCATTCATTCATATAGCTTTGTCGTAGATTGTCATCTGCTAACATTGCACTTCTCTTTGTCGGCATCAAATACATGGGCCAGGTAAGCACAAACTGCTAGGTTTTTTTAATAGTGCACATTTTTATCTGGTTACTAATGCTCTTAGAATCACAGTTTATAACTAGTTTTGTCAGATTAGCACTTGTAATGTTGTGGTTATAGTGATAGAACAGCTCGAATTTGGAGTTTGTTGGTGAAAGGTTCTTTTGCATCGAGGCTCAATGGTCTAGGGGTATGATTCTCGCTTCGGGTGCGGGAGGTCCCGGGTTCAAATCCCGGTTGAGCCCAACCTTTTAACTATTTTCATTTTTTTTACCACGTCTGTAATTACTGAGTTTGTCACCGTTATTGTAATTTGCAACACGTTCGGTTGGTTCGTATGATCTGTTTAGCGGTGAAGAATTAATGCGCATACAAATTATATCCATTATATTTCTTGGCTACCAAGATTGATTGCGCCATTGTTGTGCACGAGCGGTCATTGACGACGTTGTAGGTGTTGCAGCCTTAACAATGAAAGGAGCGAGAAACGCGCGCCACTCAATCGAGGCGGCGGCGCGCGAGCGTGGCCGGACGAAAATGAAAAATTATTATCGCGCTCCTAGCTCGCAAATAAACTGTCAGGCTTAATTGCGATCGAAGTGGCATTCCGGCGCCCCTGATAATGTATGCAAACAATGCGGCTGCGATCGGCGGCCATTGTGGCTCTTAATAAAGCATCGAACAAATCATCAATTTCGTACGGGATTTGCATTGGGCATTGTTTCGCGCGAATTTCCAGTCGGCGCAACGCCGAAGGGGATATTTCGAGTTTGATTTTAGCGCAGTTCAAAGCGCGCCACGCCGACGCTGCGTCGTCGCCGCGTTTGCGCCATCCGACACCGGATCCGCGCAATTTCAGCGAGCCGCGATCCAGACATCGCGATTGAATGGGGCGGCGCGCGGCGTCTCGCAAAGATCGCGCGCTCCCTTTGCGAATCCGACACTCCCGACGCTACTTCCGGTCGGCGCGCCCGATTATCTCTGCCGCCTTCATGTGTTAATCAGCCGCTCAACAATGCACGTCTGAAATGCACGCGCGGCGCACGCCTCCGCGTCCGCGAAGCCTCCGAGTCGCGAGATTCGAGATAAAAAAATATCATACGAATAATGAGCGCCGAGAACAATATATTCAGCGTTTATTCAAAAAAAAATCTCGAGTGCGGAATTTCATAAATCAATTTCACGTGTAATGCTATCCGAAGCGCGTTTGCTGAAGATGCGTATGGGAACGCATTATTCAGGGATTTATAATTTAAACGTTATTATGGGCCTGGCCCCACAATGCATGAGCGCTCTTAAGCTGCAAGCCCGTGCATTTATCACCTCATCTGACAAATAAGCGACAAAATACAAACGTAATTAAAGTAAGATTTATGTAGTCGTGGGTTGCCCGATGCAATGTCAACGTGCAGACGGCATCTGAGAATCGTAGTATTCAATTATTTTTTTCGTTCGTCTCGAAAACGGCGTTAAACACTAAGTGCATTTTTTTGTTCCAGGTGAGTTCACCGTTTTACGAGCATGGCGCCGCACGATCGTTAATTCGAGCGCGTAGGTAAGCCGGACACTTTTTGCATAAATTTTTTTGCCGCGTGAAAATGCTCTCAATCTGGATTAGCAACGCCGGAAGGGTCTCACGGTGAAATGTCTTTTTCACATCAAAAACCCCAAGGATTGTTGCGCTTTAGTGACGCCTTTTTTGAATTCATCCGCGTCAAATTGATAAAGCGCAATGCGTCATTCCAAATCGATTTCTTCTGCATCTTCTCACCTTGACTCTTTCCTGTTGTTGCGCCTGGAGCGCGATGGAGTTATATCATAAATAACTAATGGAAATCGTAATTCGATTGTGTGGCTTTCGGTCTATTATCTAGGAGAAATTGTGTTAGCAGCGCGACCTATCACGCGCGGTACGAAATTTCGAGCTTCGTTAATATCTGCACGCGAATTGCTCGAACCGATTCTGTAATTGTGGCATTTCATTCATGCCAGGTTTGCCGCTAATAAATTTACGATCGCAGCGACTTTCGTTCCGGGCATTAGCATTTTTGAGGTGCCCACTGATTGCTACTATTTGGCAATAATTGCAAGCCTTGCGCCGCTGCGCATTGTGCGTGCTCGCAATTGCGTCAGTAAAGGTATGTTTTTAAGTTGTCATCGCACACTCGTCGATAAATCACCGACGCTCAACAGTGCGCTTTTTACGTAATCTGTTCGATCGCGCACTCGATTGCGATGACCTGGTCTATAATTTTTGATTTTTTGACTCGGTATCTCGTTCGATCAGTGTACATACAGCGCCTGTAGTGCAATTATTCGACGGGATGTTTTTAATGAACCTGAACAACAACAATGCCGCCTGCGTGCTTGTAAATGCTGTAAAAGTTTGTGATCAAGGTGCTCACACCGTCCAGTTAGTAACAATGTATCGTTATTATTTATTGCTCTTTACCAGCTACATAGTTTTAAGACAAGTTATTTTTGCAACTCGGTCATCTTGCCCATTATCCAGTCTAAATATTTGGATACGTCTACGTAGACTCCATAGACGCCTTCCTGTGCGCAGCCCTTGCCCCAGATTACCAGTCCAGCCACAACGTATCTCTTACTCATGGAATCGTAGCACATTAAGGGTGCTCCTCCATCTTGCTGCAAGTTTATCACATATCATTTACTTTGACCATAGGTTGCTATTGCAATATACTTACCGTGCACGCATCTTTTCCGTTTTCCCCGCCGGCACACAGCTCCTTTTCTTCGTCTAAATACTTTGCCGTGCCTGCGACACCCAAAACATTTGGGTTTTCCATAGAGATCTTGCATATTTCCATGGGTACTACAGGAACTTTAACTTGTTTATGTATTTTGCCTGCGTCATTCACCTGGAAAGCAGTCTCTCCCCATCCGCCCACCATACAGCGATATCTATCCGTGTTTGTAAATGAGTCAGTTGATCTTGGGAAGCAAGCAATTCCCAAATCCGTGCGATATCGTAGTGGTTGTGGAGTATCTAGCAATACCAACGCAAGGTCATTTTTGTAGTCGAATGGTTTGTTTCTGGCTGTGTCAATTTTGAAGTTTTCATGCACTATTATTCTAGCACCCTGGCTAGCAAATGCCGGAGGAATGGCAATACCAGTGGGGTTGTTGACGCCTGTGTAGATCTTAATGTTTTCTGGCGTTTTTACTTGATGGTATACCTTGTGTGCTGCCGTCAAAACAATTGTCTCCGAGAGTAATACTCCACTTCCGATGTAAATCGATTTGTCCCCGGTTTTGTTCATCATATATATTTGCCAGGGATGAGCTCCCCTTCTGGTTACTCCGTCTGCCTCACTTATGTTGGCTGTGTATCTGGTACCGCATTCGAAAGTACCTTCGTACGGAAAGCATGATTCGTAACCAGCGTCGCAACCTTCTCCGCCGCGATTACCGTTGTCATCTCCATTGCCATCACCATCATCGCCACCTGTTCCTTCTTCTGGTGTTACAATTCTTGGATCTACGTCAACTGGTTGTGGGAAACATGTACCCACAGGTACGCACAGTGGAGATTGTCCTATTGCGATGTTTAGGAACACCAGGTGAATTATGCCAATGTAAACAAACGGAAACATTTCGACTATCTAGTTTGCTGATCGTGATCAGACTAACTAATGATCTGGACATAGTTTTGTTTCTGTTGCCTTATTTATACGACAGCCTGCAATTACAAATGATTCATGGTTTTTTTTAGCGAGATAGAAATTGCATGCCCATGTTGCTTCGGACTACTTGTTTGAATTGTTTAAACATCAATTGTTATTGTATAGTAATTCCCGCAAATGGTTAAACGTCATTGGCAATATTGTATATATTATATAATATTTTATTTACAGGTGAAACATGGTGATTTTTATTAATAAAAAAACATGTGCAACGGTGACATTGTACAAAAATAATTCAAGCTTATAACTTTGTTAGCGCTCGTTGAATCCAGTCTATATAATGTGGGACATTTGCATACACTCCGTAGACGTTTGCTTGCCCACATCCTTTGCCCCATATGACCACACCCGAAACGACTTTTCTGCCTTTTTCACCCAAACATATCAATGGTGCTCCTCCATCGCCTGTGCACGCATCAATTCTTTTCTCACCACCAGCACAGATTTCCTTATTCTTGTCCATGTATTTGTCTACCTCATCACCAAGAATTTTTTTCATCGACTGATAGCACGTGTTGTATGAGACGATTGGCACCTTAACATGTTTGAGGTTGTTGGTGGGAGCGTCGGAATCGAGGAATTCCGTTTCGCCCCATCCAGCAACAATGCATCTATAATTATAAATGCATGTATTTAAGAAATATATTAAATTAAGAGTTTACCTCTTGTTAGTGAAACCAGCCCCACTTTTTGGGAGGCACGCCGTTCCAACGTTTTTCATGTATCCTAAAGGTATTGCATTGAGCTTTAGAAGAGCCAAGTCGTTCTTTAGATATATGGGATCGAATTTAGGGTGAATTATCATATCCTCGACAACTCTTTTGTATGCAGTCGGCAATGAATTGCGACGTCGTACACCAATATAGACTGATAGTTTTTGCGGTGAATTTTTGTTCTGGTATACCTTATGGGCGGCAGTTATCACATGGTAACTGTCCAGCAGAGCACCACTTCCAGTATATCCCGTTTGATTTGTAATATAGGCAAGCCATGGATGCGCACCTGCCGCGGCTTCGCCGTTTGCATGGCTAGCGTTGGAAAAGGTATATCCACATTCTAGGGCAGGAATAAATTGATCGCACAGTTCTTTTCCTTTGGGACAACGTTTTTCATCTTTGGGCGTCACGATTCTTGTGTTTACTTCTCTCGCGTTGATCTCTTTGGAAATGCACGTACCGCTGGGAACGCAAATTGGTCGTTCTTCTTGAAGTTGCCTTTCGAATTTGTGCGGTTTGGAATATACACTTGACAAAAGTGCTAGTGTTTTAAGAAGTATCAGTAGAGAATTCATTTTGTACTGACTCAATAAGTTCCTACTTAATATTTATATATAAATCCCTCTGAAATAATTCTCATGTACTATGGTTATTGTACAATAATAATTGCTATAATTACGATTTGAACTCATGGCACATGTAAAACACTGAGCAAAACAACTCTTTCTGATGCACCGTATGAGTAATACAAAGTTATTGATGACAATTGCGCAATGTCATTATTAAAATACTTGTTCAGTAGGAGACGCAATTTATTTTCTAGCTACATGTTGGTTATATAATCATCTATGGTCAAGTAAAATTAGTTAGTTCAGTGCCGCCACGGCTCTATCGATCCATCCTCGATATTTGGGTACGTCTACGTATGCCCCATAAACTCCAGGTTGGCCGCAATTTTTACCCCAAATGACTAGGCCAACTACTGCAAAACGTCCCGAATTTTCGCACACGAGTGGCGATCCTCCATCTTGAGTGCAAGCGTCTTGGTTGGCTTGACCACCCGCACACAATGTTTTGGCGTCCAAAAATTTGTCTACGTTGGTGCCAAGAACATTGGCTTGTGCCATTGAAGCCCGACACGTTGCGTAATTAACAATTGGGACAATGACTTGCCGTTGGGGAGCTGTGGGCGCATCGCCAGCATTGAAGCTTGTTTGTCCCCACCCTGACACAGTACAACTTTGATTGACGTACGAGCTTCCAGCTGCTGGCAAGCACGCCGATCCTACGTTTATCTGATATCCTAACGCAACAGGCGCATTTAGGCGCAAAACGGCGATGTCGTTTATTAGCGTTTCTGAATTGAAAGCATTATGGATTCGCATGTTTTTCACAGTTCTTTTTTGTGCTGTTCCTAATTCAGTTGGATTGTGAACGCCTATGTAGACTTCCAAGTTGCCTGGAGTCTTTCTGCAAGTCGAATCGGTTAGAAATTGATTACGGATTGCGCTTTTAGTACTCGGCCTTACTCATTCAGGTTGACTTTGTGGGCTGCCGTAAGCACGTGTAATTGATCTATAAGGACACCACTTCCCGTGTAACCAGTTTGATTGCGTAGGAAAACCTGCCAAGGGTATGCACCATTTTTTGTAACGCCCGGAGCAGCAGTCACGCCGGTCACATGTCTAGCTCCGCACACGTTACCATTAGGCACGCCCAAGCAGGCAATTGTTCCTGCAGGGCATGTGGTGTTGACTGGGGGTGGTGAATTGTCTTTCTATCAATTGATTAACATAAATATATCATTCGAACATTATTCATAAAACTTACAGGTGTAATAATTCTAGGGTCGATACCATTTCCATTTGTAATGCAGGTTCCGGGAGGAACACATATCAAGTCCACTCCTGGTGTTTGGCTACTGACAGAGACTACGAAAATTATTAACAATAAACCTATCAACATTTTGATACACGTTTGAGCGGGCCAGTGCAACGAAATTAAGAATAAATCCAAAATACATAGCGTTATATTTATATTGTTATCCCACCAAAAACCAATTGAAAGCGGAATTTCATTGAATAACGTTGTTCCAGCAAAATAAATTATAATTGCATTGCATAATTTTGTCACATCAAAGTCATTACAATTATGTACATTACCTATTTGTTATTGTTAACAATTTTTAAAAACATGGCATAATTTAATGTTTTCCTGTGTTAACTTTTGAATCTATTCATTTAAATGTGATTCATAATAAGGCATTGAAAGTGGAAATGTTTGATTTGATTATGTGATTTTGGATTTTACGCGTTTAAATTGCATCATATTGTTTGGTTGATATTCATCACGGCCAATTCATCATTCGCAAGACTTTCTTTTTCAGCTACGTTAAAAAATGAACGTTTTGGTTTAAGACTATTATAAATCATGCCGTAAGGCCATATATTTTACAAATTATACGGAATTAATATCCGAATATGGACGCAAATTTTAACTTTAACCTTTAAGCTTTCAATTTCTGGAGTTCATGAATTTCGTTTACAGATCATCATTGCTCGGTGTTAATATACCTAATATACACCTTCGCTATTGTTTAATACTTTACGACAAAACAATTTTTATGGGGTAGTAAAGCAGTGTAAAGCAATGGGTTCTTTTCGTAACTGATATTTTTGAGTCGCAATTATCAAGTAAAATTACATGTTATTATTTACTTCGGAGTAACCGATAATTTTTAATTTTCTTCTGCCCACAAGTACAAGATGAATTTTATAGTTGGGTACATTATTTATGGTTTTTTACATCCACTCTCAATAAAGTATTTTTTTGCATTTATGTTTATTAACGTTTGATTATGTTTTGTGATATTTGTTACATAGATAGATAAATAGGAAAGTACACGTTGAAATTATCCGAAAGCGAGCTCATTCACAGTCGTTTCGATCCATGTGCGAAATTTTGGCACGTCAACGTATGCTCCATAGATGCCTGGTTGTCCGCAGTTTTTACCCCAAATCACCAAACCAGCTACCACGAAACGGCCATTGTCGTTGCACACCAAAGGTGCTCCACCATCTTGTGTGCATGCATCTCGATTAGCTTCGCCACCCGCACATAGCGTGTTGGTGTCCAAATAGATGTCGACATTGCTACCAAGAACTGTAGGTTGAGCCATGGATGTACGACACGTGTTGTAGTCGACGATGGGTACGGTTACTTGTTTCTGTGGGGTGGTTGGTGCATCTTGGAGTGAGAAGCCAGTTTGACCCCATCCCGATACTACGCAACGACGGCCCACATAGGTGCTACCTGCAGCTGGCAAACAAGCAGTTCCTACATTAATTTGGTAGCCCAGAGAGATCGGTGTATTGAGACGCAGAACCGCAATGTCGTTTCGTAGAGTTGTTGCTGAGAAGCCTGGGTGGATGCGCATAGCAGTTACGGTACGTCTTTGGGCAACTGCAAGGTTGGTCGGGTTGTGAACTCCAACGTATACTTCAATATTATTGGGGGTGTTTCTAGGAATTTATAAATGTATTAACGCTGATGATATTCTTTGACGCGGCTGTAACTTACAAGTTTAAGTTGACTTTATGTGCTGCTGTTAGGACATGGTTTGCATCCAGCAGGACTCCACTGCCCGTGTACCCCGTTTGATTACGTAGGAAAACTTGCCAGGGATAAGCACCGTTAATAGTTTGCCCATCAGCAGCAGGCACGTTTGTCACGTATCGTCTTCCGCAAGTACCACCATTGACTTGACCGTAACAGGCGACTGTTCCCGCAGGACATGTGGTTGTTGGTGGAAGAGTCGTTGCGGTTCCACCCTGAGACGGTTTCCAGAATATTGTCAAAATATTATTTTGATTTTTCTGAGAGTGTGCTTACTGGGGTGACAATCCTAGGATCGATACCGTTTCCACCAGTTGTATTTGTGATGCATGTTCCTGGAGGTACACAAATAAAATTTACACCGGGCACTTGACCATAAACAGCAACGACGAACAAAATTATGACTGTTACAAACAACATGGTTTAATAAATCAGAGACTTTTATTAGAAAGAAATATTTTTTTGTTTGTTCTTATTGCTCGTTTAACAAAACACTGATGTTTCATAGTAACAGCGCGTCTTATTTATTTAGAAAAACATATCATCCCACCATAAACAGGATTAAATTATTAGATTAGTGTCGTAAGGTGTTATTATATCAAATTATATCACAAATTGCTGGGA
Organism: Ecitophya simulans; assembly: GCA_027574965.2. Classification (NCBI taxonomy): domain Eukaryota; kingdom Metazoa; phylum Arthropoda; class Insecta; order Coleoptera; family Staphylinidae; genus Ecitophya; species Ecitophya simulans. Next base: position 28,083 of record JAODGE020029791.1, read on the forward strand.
CAGGACACATAATTTTTCATCAATGACCCTAACACGACGCCTCCCGAATACAAGTATTAATTTGTTGTATATTTTAAAGTCAATGTCAATTTTATTCAATTGGTAGGGAGGAATTTGTTATTATCTAGTACTCCTCTAAGCGTGATCTAAATGGCGTCTGGTTTTTGTGGGGATAATGCGTCATTGTCCTCTACTACCAGCTAGATGCCAAACACACGATATTCCTTGTATTTAAATTATTTACTCAAATGTATTACTCATTCAGTGTCACTGTTGCATGTTTGCACGAAATCTGATTTGAATAGACACGAACGGGTAGCATAAATTTGTACTCATTTCAATCATTGACTCATATTGTGCTCAATTTTTCATTGCTATTTAATCAATTTGCGCAAACAAAATAATGAATGTTGGGATTTCCAAGCGAGTCGCGATTTAATGCGATTGATTAAATTATTAAATGGTATTCAAGGGTATACACCATTCAACTAATATTTATTCATGCTAGAATACATATTTGGATTAATATAATTACGTCCATTATGGTGTGATAAAAGTGTAAAAAAATCCCCGATTACACTGAAATTTGCAAGTGAGTAATCATTACGGCAACAAAAGTTTCCCGCGGCATCGGATATAAAATTAATTAGGTGCTTCCGTTTGGTTATGAAATTGTCTGAAAAACATTCATTATACATGGAATTTATCTGTAATTCAGTCAAGGTATCTTCGAATTACGTAATCGTATCGGTTACATGATTTGCTCACTTAAATAACTCATATAATGGAGTGTAATTAGCGAAATGTTAGTTCGGCAATTGCCGAGTCTATCCATCTCCTATATTTGGGTATATCTACATAAACGCCATAAACACCGGGCCGGCCGCAGTTTTTCCCCCAGATGACCAAACCTGCCACCATAAACTTGCCGTTATCTTCACATACCAATGGTGCGCCACCATCTTGGGTGCACGCGTCACGGTTGGCCTGACCTCCCGCGCATAATTCATTCTGATCCAGGAAAACGTCCACATTTGATCCCAGAACTGTTGGCCGCGCCATAGACGCACGGCATGTGGCGTAGTTAACCAGTGGAACGTTGACTTGTTTTTGCGGGGCCGTCGGCGAGTCGTTCGTGCCAAATTCCGTCTGGCCCCATCCTGACACCGTGCAATTCCGCCCAACGTAGCTGGCGGTTGCGTTTGGCACGCAAGCTGTGCCTACGTTCACTTGGTAGCCGAGCGAGATGGGTTGGTTCAAGCGTAGAAGTGCTATGTCATTGCGAAGAGTTGTGGAGGAGAAATTGGGGTGGATGCGCATTGCTATCACTGTTCTTTTCTGAGCTATTGTTAGATTTCTGGCGTCGAAGACGCCTACATACACTTCTAAGTTACCAGGTGTTTCTCTGAGATATTAGCAGGATGTAAATTACGAGTACGGGCAGGTCATTCATCTTAACGTACCGATTCGCGGAGACCTTATGTGCAGCTGTTAGGACATGAGTGGCATCGACCAAAACGCCACTCCCGGTGTAGGCAGTCTGATTTCTCAGAAAAACTTGCCATGCATGCGCACCATAGGAACTTAAACCGTCCGCCTTGGAAACGTTTGTTGCATACCTTCTTCCACAATTGCCACCGTTCGGTACGCCGAAACACGGTACAGTTCCTGCCGGGCATGTCGTCGGTGCCGACGTGGTTGTTGCTTGCCCATCCTGAGGGCAAACATTTTTGAAATCTCACATACTGTTACGAAGGCGTGATCAGTACAAACAGGCGTGACGATTCTCGGATCAATCATGTTTCCAGGATTTATGCATGTGCCAGCTGGCACACAGATTAGAGTGGCTCCAGGACTTTGCGAACGTACTGTTACACATAGCAGCATCGCAGTTGTAACGAATTGATAACTTGCCGAAACCATGGTGCATTTGGTAATGAGAAAGCACTGTTGCTATTAGGGGGTTTGGACTTCAACTTATATTAATGTTCAGAAGGTTGAAACCATGAAATTATTGGTCAGATAGAGCTGTACGTTTAATGTGTCTCTTTAAAATATTTGATTAGTGCAATTTGCAGCTCGACGACGCTTTCACAAATGCGTGCGACTCACGTGTGAACGCTATTTTGAATGCGTGCTATCCTTCATACACAATGAGCGTGTTTATTATCTTATACGCTGCAGTGCCGACATTCATGTTTTTACGATGCAATGGAATTGAATGGGCACATGAATGATTGATTGCTGGACGCAATTTTTCCAATTATTTAAATTATCTATATGGACGGCGCGCCGGCGCGTTAGTTTTTCCTGATAGGGACAAAAGTGTCGTGGACTGTTTTGAGTCCATTAGGGCGTAAAGAATTTACAATGTGGCGTGTTTTCGACGTGTGCTTTTTAGTTATTTATGTTCATTGTCAGTACTTTCCACGTTGCGCTGCACATTTTTCCACTTTAAGAAATTATACCGGCGATACACCTACTTGATGTTCGACCATATGTCAATCGCGGTAAACATAATTAACCTGAGCTCCTTTGAGGTGATACGAATTCGTCGTCTCATTAATTCCAATGATTTGGACGCGTTGTTGTTGACGAAAAGGATGCGCCGACAAGGGGAGGAAAACTGTTGCGTAATAACACCTTTTTTATTCGAAGAACAACATGTAATTACGTGACAACACAAAATTGTGCTTCACTCCGCGACTTCGCGCGTTCACGCTTTGTTTGATCGTCGAAAATGTTCGCCACTGACGTCATTTTTATCGTTGTCTCTGGCTCCGAATAATGCGACAGTAGGTGAATCCCCAAACGCGCAAATACATTATTAATCAATACATCGGCTCATCAATGGGCACTTGATGTTAACGAATTAAGGAGCACCGTTAGTAAGCGTCCGACGGAACGATTAGTGTTGTATCAATCACGCAAATGCGATTCGGTTTTCACTTAGTTACTCGCTCGAAGCTTTCCGCGTGTGGGATGCGCATAAATCAAGAGTCGCCTTTCTGCCGATTACGAAATCAATGTATGCCTTCCGCGAACGCCAAACATTCGCGCGTTCTCGATCGCTTACGCACGACGCGTGCGCCTTTGACTCTCGACTCGTGTTTTTGCGCCTCGACTTTCAGCCGGTCGACGAAGCGTGCTAAAAGCGCATCGATTTTTACGCGCGCTTTCGCATATAAATCACGCGCTTAGCCAAACCGCGTTGATGTTGCCGTCCGATGCCGAGTAATTGCGTTTCGTATTTATTTAATTAACAACCAATTCGCGCGATTGTGAACGCCGGCACGTACTTTCACTCGACTGCCTCTAAATGCGTCGTTATACAATTGCGCAATTAGTTTTGTTTGCCCATCGCGTCGATGCGTGCCGATGAAACGGACGCGCGAAGCCGTGAAAATATTTTCGGCAGTCGCGCGACCAAACGTGCACATTAGGCGCGACAATGTCTAATCGTGTCGGGCGTTGTTCGCGCTCGTTCGTCATACACGACACTATTTCTTGCGCTAACTAGGTCCACGCCGGTTATAAAAATCGAGGTTAATAGGTGCGGTATGAATGCGCGTCGAGAGATTCAATTGAAATTCGCTCCGTAATCGATTGCCTTCTTGTTCGCCGCTTCGAGTGCGGCGTGGCGGTCGCGAGCGCGCTGGTAGCAGCGCGAGACAAGAGCCGAACAAGAAAACTATAATTTCGCCTTGATTACACGTCTCCGGCGCGCAGTTTATCAATCAGTCCGCGCTGGAACGTGCATGCCTAATTAGGCAAAACGCAATGTCGCAACTCAGTCCGGCGATTAATCAATTACGTTCGTTTTTCAACATTCCGATCGCGCGCTGCACGTTCCGTCGCCATTGTTCGCACGTGTACTCGCAACAGCTACTTCGGCCAGCGATTTCTGGACGGAAGAGTGGTTTTTCGCATTGCTCGACGAGATCGCGTCGATGCGATTAAGTCTTGTAAGCGCACGACGTCGCCGATCGGCCGGAGCACTCGTGGACGGCTGCCAATATGCAAATATAATTAGTGATATACGATGGTTATCATTCGTGGTACTTTATTGCTATCGCCGCGGATGGCGCAATAAAGCATGCGAAACTCAGCGCTGTTCGGCGTTGCTCAACGCAAACATTTCTAATGGCGACTTTTGCAAGTCGAACATGCATCATGAATGTCTCGATCAGATGCCTTGTTACGGGCGCGCGCGGAGCGATTGTTCGAGCGCGCGCACTGCGTTTGATAGCTTAATTAGTCGTTGATCTTTCAATGCGATCGCACGCCGTCATATTGTACGTCGGTCGTGATGAATATGAAAAAGGTCGGCCGTCCTTTTTCGCGTGCCGGCGCACGCGAATTATGCGCCCATTCAAATTCGCATTCGCGTCTCGTTAACGTCCACGAGCCACGCGCGTTCAGCAATGGTCGCGATACGCGCGCGCGAAAATGCGATTGCCGGTATTGGTTACGCCGTAAAACGCTTGCGCTATTGTTGCCAATTCGTCGGATGGCCAGCCGGAGGTGATTGATTGCACAAATCGTTCGGATGCGTGCGTTACCAGTCGCGGCGCACTCCTCGCGAGCGAAAACGTCGTCGGCGGCGGCGTCGCCGATCGAAGGAGCGATCCATTCATCAACTCATAGAGCTGTCAGCGACTCTCCATCATCATCCGATCGCCGTGTTAATATTTAACAACATAAATCTAACTAATATATCCAATTAAGATTTTATATTGTAATCAATTAAGTTTTTTTTTACGCTGCCGCCGCATCATCCTGCTCATCGCGTCGGCGCGTTAATGTGCCGCGTGCGGACGGGGCATTAAAGGCGAGGTGTAAATTTATTTCGAACGGCGTTTGAAAAAGCTGGGCGTTTAATCTGCGAGTGCGTGTGTTTTTTTTGCCTTTTGTATTGACCGCAATCGAGAAATATTAATGGCGGGCGATATTTTACTCGTTGTTGTTAATCGTCGGCGCGCTGCGTTTGTGCGGTATCACTGCGAACCAATTATTTACGAACATTACCTAACGCCGCACGCGTATCTTATTCAATAAGTAGATCTGCGTGCAATTGGTTTTCGGTATCGGCGCAGATCGGAATTTTAATAAACATGTGCATTTATTGCTCGTTCATGCATGGAAGGTGTTTAAGCTCTCGTCCGTTTTATGTATTTTATTAATTTGAAATTCAACACATGAATAAACAACGCTGCACGCTTCTGTCTACAAATTTACGTTAAGCTGTTCAACTCTATTTGAAATTAATTCCGTCGCGCCGTTATTTTACTTTTATTCTATCCATTTTTAGTACAAACACTTTCTCGACTTTATTTTAGGTTAAAACACACGTCTTGTTTTACTTTATTTGCAATACAATTTACCTCTCGTCTTATTTTAGGTAAAATTTTCATGTTTTTCTTCGAAACCACTAACCAAAATATTTGTAGAAATAATTGAGTTTTGGGACTGGTTTGGTGTTTTTGCTTTCAGTATTTGGCCCGTTTGAGAGTTACATAAATTTAACCTTGGCGTTGTTCAACCCCAACTTGAAAGTGTTTTTCCCGCATAATTTCAGTAACCTAACCGTTCTTAATAAATGTTATTTATCG
>JAODGE020029806.1:0-20831 GCA_027574965.2 Ecitophya simulans
AAAAAAACCGGAGTTTATAGAGTAGTAAATATTTCACAAAATGATAGAAAATTGATTTGGCTTTTGGACCAAAATAAAGAATTTTTAAATTAAAAAAAATTGAATTCTAATATCAAATAACTAATTTTACATTAAAAAAATTTTGTTAATAATTTTCTCCGTATTTTATACAATAACTCGAAAGAAACAGAAAGACCTGCGCAAAATTAGAGTCAATTAAAATGGCTTACCAAAAATGCATAACTTCCTTAAATTATCCTTCTAGAAGCCCTCGTATCCTATGTCAAACTGAACAGTCAAGAAACTGCACCTACTAAATGAGTGCTTTGACCAACTTGGAGGTCGTTAATGACTAATTGAATCGATCCTCCGACACGTCGAATTAGCCCCGAACATTAATTCGATTAGCGCGGCGATAATTGATTGCGTCGCGTGCCGTCCACCGTTTTGCATACTCACGTAGGCGCGCCTGCCGCCGCCGCGCGCAGCACGCGTTCCAATCGCTGAACGCGAATCCCATATCGACTACACCTTACTTTTTGCCCGTTTTCGTCGAGCAGCATGCAAAGCCAGCCACGACCGGAGTCGCAATAAGTGGGTATATCGGGTATTCGGATGATTTACGCCGCCGCCGCTCGCGGGAATATGAAAACTAATCACTCGCGCCGTCGCCGCCGCCGCCGCCTATCGTCGTGCCGCGAACGCGAGCGGCCGGCGCCCGCGCGCGCGCGAGCTATTTAATGGATTAATTTCGATGCGAGTTGTGTTAATCAATTAAGCGCGCGCGCTCGGACGTGCCCCCAAAATTGATGGCCAGTCCCGCGCGGCTCGTAAGTCGATGTGACCGACACAACGATGATTTTGACCGCGCGCACGTCGTCGGCCCCGTTCGGCATTGATAATTGAAATTAATTCTACGCGCGTAGATCCATATCATCGGCAGCATTCATTATCGGAAAAAGTGGCATTAATTCATTAGAAAACAATGTAATCATGTAATAACTGGTAGAACATTAATTCCACTTTGGTGCGTTAAGCAGGAATTGAGTCTTTTCGGAAACAAACCGTTGAAATTGTGTGCAAAAAATGGTTTGACATTTTTGGATTTTTCCACACATTTTCCAAAAACCTCGGCATTGGTAAATAACAAATTAAATTCTCTGTTAGATCTAATCAAGAGTTCCTTACTAAGTTTAAGAGTGTTCTCAAAATTATGCAAATCAAAATACAAAATGTAACAAAAAACAATAAAAATACAATACCCCACTAATAACTGGAAAAACAATAATTCTATTTTAGTGTTATAATGAGTATTATAATAAGCGTGTGGTAAAAATTATAGATAAAAAGTTAGGTAATGTAATTTTTCAATTTAAATTTATTTTCAAGCGTAGTCGCTGATATGTGGTAGAACAGAAACTCTATTTTAGTATCATTTTTCAAAATTGTAGATTTAAAAAAATAATAAACCTTTTCCATTTATATTAATTTTTAACCATAGTCACTGATATGTGGCAGAAGAAAAATCCATTTTAGTATTTCAATCAGAAATTGAACAATTTCTGTAAAAATAATGAAGTAATGTGAAGTACTTTATAAAAATTTCAATATTATTGAATTTTTCACAAAATTTACCACAATTTTTCTACAGACCCCCATATTACAATTACATTCTCCAATTATTAGCTTCAAAAATAGATTGATAAGTTAAAGGGTCTTGACGATATTATCCACAAAACTCACCACAATCAAACTAAGACCAAATTCCCCACATTTCCCAACAAACATTTAATGAGCTTTCATTTAAAATAAGTTCAGTATTATCATCCATTGAAAAGTTATAAGACAAAGTGTAATAAAAGTAAACTAAAACTTTGCAATTTAAATTAATTTTCAACCATAATCACTGATATGTAGCAGAACAAAAATTTAATTTAATATTTTAATCAGGAATTGAGACATTTCGCGAAAAAAACTTAAAAAGCATGCAAAGTAAATTAAATGTTTAGTAACTATTTCGATATTATTAGATATTTCATAAAAATTTACCAGATGTTTTCTACAAACCTCCACGTTAATAAACAGCCAATAAAATATTAATGTCCAAAAAACATTGTTGAATAAAAGAGGGTTCATCACAATCGAACTGTCGAATCGGTACTATAAAGTCACATTTCCCTCATTTTCCCAACGAACATTTTCAAGTTGTAATGTCTGATTGAAAAGTCAAATTAATAAGCTTTTATTTAAAATATACCAAATTACAGTATTATCACCCCTTTAAATGTTATAAGGCAAAGTATAACAAGAAATAAGCATGTACTAAAAAATCAAGCTGAAAAAAAATCAATTAAAAATTACCTTACCGCAATAAATTATAAATAAACCTATATATTATAACCCTTATACATAATTAAATTCTGCACATATCACATTAAATATGTACCGCTTGCTTTCAATAGTTCCCCAAACTTATGCATTCGCCACCAAACGCTGATCACTCAATTCTCTGATTAAAAAACCCGAAAGGTGCGGTTATCATAATGCCACCCCCGTAATTTATACACCCTTAGAGACTCCTAAATGTCTTGTCTGCCTGAGCGACATTCCTGAAACACGTGTCATTAAATTATCCGCGTTCGTTCCATTTCTATTCAATTCTTCCGGCAACAAATTCAAATTCTAATCCGAATCGTAAAACGCGCTCGTAAATAAATCCAGTTAACCGGGGACGGGGGGCAACCAGCCCGATGTCCGTTCGCACCCTTCGACCCTCGCCGCCGTCGAGGACAAAAGTTTTCGCGTGACGTTGTCAAATATTGCCCGTTGCGCACCAGAAAAAATGCGTTACCTCGCAGCAGAAAAACGCAAAAAAGTGTCGCAGGATAATAATTTGTCCTCTTGGCGTGCGCGCCACAAAGAATAAGCTGCCCCCAGACAAAAAATTTCGACAACGACGCGTACGATGCGTGATGCACGAACTTTCCGATTTTTAATGAACGCCGTTCATCTTCCACGCGCCGAGCGTGTTATCGTCGCGTCCTTCGATGCCTTCGATGTGTATTATCGTACTCGTTGCGTTCCCTCCGTCTATAGATTAAAATTAAAAACACTCTCGAATAGGAGGAAGAAAAAAACTTCTCGAAATATTGCTTATAACCTTTATCTATATTTTATGCAAAATCGGAAATTTTCCGGCTCGTCTGGCGCAGGATAACGCGAAGAGAAAAAAAAAACGCTTTAACATAACTATGGGCCATCATTCAAAGAGGCTCTTAAGTTAATTTTAATGTTCCTTTACTGTTACTGCGCGGCTCATCCCGGAAAAACGCTTTCGTTTGGGAGGCGGCGCGGGTGGCGGCGCAGGCCGAGCGCAACAAGGAGAACGAAGAGAAAAAAAAGAAGATAAAAACGCAACGCGAACGCTCGCGAGCAATATTGGAATTGATAATATAGCGTAATGGCTAATGGCAAACGAGGGGTGCGCGCATCTTCTTGAACAGGACGAGGTCGCGGATCCTCGATGGAGATATTAAAACCGAAACGCGCGGGCAAATCCGCAGGAAAAACTGCGCGCCAATACGAGCGATAAATCAGTTTTTTTTCTTTCTTCTTCCTTAAGTCTGAACGCCGCGCATCGAAGGGATGTCGCACCCCATATTAATCGTCCTTTGTGCTCGCGCATCCTGCGCAAGGACTCGCAAACGTAATTTGCAAATTAATATTTTCTCCTTTGTAAACATCGTCGGCGGAATGCCAGACAAACAAATCATCCTAAAGAACTGAAGACTAGATCTTGAAAAAAAATTACCAATTGCGAAAAACAACTAATTTCATCAAAAAGTTGTTCGCGCAAACAAAACATTATATTTTTCGTGCGTTCCCCTTTGGGCAAAACGCCCTGTATGAAATTAATCTCGTACATCTCCACGTCCGGTTTTCTTTGCAAGATAAACGATCGCATTCCGGGCCGATTACGATCGTTTTTCTCCGTTTGCGGCGAGATCCGGCCTCGGCGTCCTGGTAGTCCTCGTCGCAGGACAACGATGGATCGTCGCAACGTCGACAAATATTAACTCGGCGTCATCGTCGCCGCCGTCAAATCCCGCGCCCGAAGCGCCGTGAAAAATCAGCCTAATACCGCACATTGAGTCATTATCCTCGCCGCGCGGCGGCGAAAGATCGTCCTGCGGCCGGCGGACAACTAATAAAAATAGTTGCGACGCGATGGCGCGCGTCGAGGGAGAAAAAGACAATATTAAACCGATATAAATCGCTTCCGTCATCAGTCTTACTTTCGCCCGGGTCTTCATTTCGTCCTGGCACGACAGGATAGACAAATGAAGCACGAACCCGCGTCGCGGGACTAGAAGGATCGGGGTCGCAAGCCAAAATAAAGTTGCATGTTATGTCATCGATTTTATCGTATTATTATCTGACAATTTATTATCGTTGCCAATGTATATTCCTGTCTAATCCCAATTAAGTCCTTGCAAATTAATATCAGTTTTAATTGATCGCGTCCTGCGCGCGCCGCAACACGAATAATAATCAACATTAATATCGTTAATTTATAAAAATTATCATTAAAAGTTCGCCCCTCCCGCAGGCGATAAGATAATTCGCGGAGCGCGCGAGCGAATTAAATGTGCATGGAAAAACAAGACAAAAATGTGCCTCGTCCTTTACACTACAGGACCGAACTTAAAAAAAAACCAAAAAAACAAGATTCAATACGAATGCCACAGATATTTTCAACTCATAAAAAAATTATTCGAAACATCGCCTAGCCCGGGCCTGAATAAACAACGTAATATGCACACATCAAGCGAACACTTTTACTCGACGGGGCGTGTTTGTGATAAATACATCGACATTAACCATCGTGTCGCGGCGGCGGCGACGTCCCCACGGATCGCGCCACCCCCCGGCTGATTTGCCACCCCCGCGCGCGTCGAGACGGTCCTAGACATCAACGCGCTTTCGACTAAATACCAGTCGCAACAAAAAAGAGGAAAAAAACACACACTAAATCCCCGTCCGCCACCCTAACCGCTCTCGCCGCCGACCGCCCCAACCTTCGACCCACCCCAACGCCCGCCGCCGGCGAGCAGGACATCAGGTAAGAGGAAGCGCGCCGACAGTGAGCAATGGGACGTCGAGATTTCTAATCTCGTAGCGCTACGCCAGCGCGCGCGCCTGAATTATTAATATAAATAATAATCAGCGCGTCGCAGGATTTAATCCTGCGCAATCTCGAGTCGCGGCGCGCCGGCGGAAGAAAACCCACCGGCGGACAAGTCCTCGCGCCCGAGATGCAGGCGGTCGAGTAATTAATTCGATATTCAACGCCGCGACCGACATTGCGTTTTAATTCTCGCAGGATAAAATTATCCTTAAAGTTTTCCGTTTATTTTTTCGAGAAATCGCCCGTTTAGCTATAACGGTGTCGTCCGACCCAGAGTCGACCCAGAGTCCGCGCAAACTTCGCAACTTGCTAACTTGGTCAGAGCGCGAACCCTGCGGGGAAAAGCCGCAGTCCTCTGACCGCCGCGTCGAGGGGATGATGCTCCGCGGACATCGGGCACCTGTTGCTATCCGGTCGAGCGCGTCGGTGGCGGCGCCGCCCTCGACCATCGACGCGCCCGAATGCAAATACGCCGCGTTCCCACGACACGCGGCTCATGATCCGATCGCCGGGGGTGGGAGCGAGGGCAAATCGGGGTAAATCGGCAGGGTAGTTTTGGTCAGCCGGCGCGACGCGCGACAATTCGCACCCTGACCCGCGTCCCTTCGGACGACGCACGACAAACAATGCCGACGACCGCCCTCGCAACCCGTTCGAAAACTGACGCACACTTTCAATTTTCGAAACCACCCTCGAGCTGCATCGCGTCTCTTGCGCTTTTCAACGCGATTATCGTAAACATCGCTGCGCACCAACGCTTTCCACGATTAATTATCTCCGTTGTGCGCCGGGAACGAAGTCGATGATTATAATAATTAGCGATCGCGAGCGTAATCGTTTTGCGTGCGGCGATAATTGCAGCAATTGAGTCCTGCGCGATCCTGTCGCCGCGATTTGTACGACTCTTGTCGAACATGCGAGCGCTCGACCGCCGCCCGCTCGCAAGGAGCGCGCGCACGTCACGCCTCAAGCCTCGTCGCCACAAGGATGCCGAGTCAAAGGATAATAGAAAATGGCAACGCTCAAGTTCGGCGCGGAAAAAAATCAAGGGCCCGCGGTTAGGTTGAGCCCAAGTGCGAGGCAACAATACATTGAACGTCCAATTCACGTTTACAACAATTTAATTGTCATTGAAAAAGGTCTTTCGCGCTCTAAGGACAAGCGTGCAAAACAATTTCTAGAAGTAATTAAAAAATCCCGATACAACATCTTGCTCAACTTTTTTGAAAAATTTCCTAAGCATTATCCTCCATTGACAAACAACATGTTTTGATGATGTTAGGAAATTTTGAAACAGTCGCTGAAACTTCTTGTAGATGGACAAAATAAAAATTATTTGGATAGTAGACAAAACGTTCAGAGAGAATTTTCAAAGAGAAGCATAAACCACCCCGAAAATCACGACCTTCGTCCTTCAAGGACAAACATAAACAAATGCGTATGTAGAAAATGTTAACAAATGACAACGCGTTGTTACATTTTTAGAAAAAAATTTTCGAGGGTTGCTCAAACCGCCCCTAAATCACACCCTATCTACAAACACAACACATCCATTCCTCGTTCATTAATCTCCGGTATCCGAAATATCGAAGCGCCAAACACCCCCCAATCGATGGCTGGAGCGCACTCGACAAGGGATTGTTGTGCTAGGGGTGGCGCTCGCGCGCACAAAAAGGGGGGTGGTAGGTATTAGGTAACAAACGGCATCGGCATGTCAATAACAGATAGCAGAAATACGTTTGTTACTGCTCGCGACACGCGCGTCCCTCGCGAAGGGCGCCGCGGCGCGCTCGCCGAAAAACGCGCGCACCCTCAGGAGAAGGGTGAGCGAGACGGTAAGTGCACCCAAATGAACATTGCCGCACGCAAATGTAAAAATGACAAACGTTGGCGGAGTACGCGCGACGAGTATGTCTTATTAGGATATATCGACGTGCAACATCAAGAACCTGCGCGGTGCAGGACCGAAAAAGGTCGGCAAAATGGAGGGCGCGCAACCGACAAAAAATATTTGCATTAAATCCCCGTGGAAACGTTGCTGCTCGCGCAGCTAATAAATTTCGATGATTTATCGCCGCTGACCTTTGATTTCGCCAAAGAAAACCGAACCGGAAAAGCGGAAAATCATTTTCGGCGTTTCGCGACCAAATGACAACCGTGTCGCTCGCCATCCCTCAACGAAACTGACATTTGGCGAGCGGCGCGCGGTTGCGAACCGCAAATCGAGCGCGCGTTCCCATTCGGCGCGTTTGACATTTTTCCGCGTTTTCCGCGCGGAAAATTTATCGCCGAATGCTATTTACATGCCCGCTGACGCGCGCGCCGACTTCATTCGATAGGGCCCCCAATAAAAGTTTCCGAAAGGACAACGTACGCACGCGCCAACGACGTCCTTCGTCCTTCCAAAGATAACACATGCGGCGAACATCGCCGGCGGCGTGCGCAAAAAAAACGAACAAACGAACACATAAGCAGGACGCGGAGCGTGGTCTCGCCGGTCGTTTAGGAAATCACCGAGCGAGTCGGGGAGTTATCCTCGCGCCGGAGGATAAGGCGCGCGCGAGTATCCTCGCGAGGCGCGAATGATGGAGACGCCGCTCGGCAATCGGCCGAGGATAACAAAGATAAAAGGACAAATAACCGAATAAGCAATTGCATCACGCGCCTCGCCAGCGAGATCGGGATCAGGACGCGGATGCAGGATCTGATCCCACACGCACGCGCCGCACGTGAATATAAATGTTTAAGCCCCGCGCGCGCCGCAGGAAAACAAAAAGAGAAACGCGGCCCGCGAAGGGCGATTTGTTATCGAAGAGTGATGGCCGCCGTTGTCCTTCGAATCCTTCGAGACTAACGCACGCACGCCGAAAATTCATCGCGCGAAACAATAACAATAACAATGATCGCAACTCAGCCGCGACGCGCTCCTCGAATCTTCGCGGGTCCTCGACGGTCCTTAAGGCACGTCCGAGTCGAGTGCACTAAAGCACGTCGCGACGTCCGTCGATGGTCATCGGGCGCCGGCGGCGGCGCGAGTAAAGGTCCTGGCGACGTCCCGGGAAAAGGATGCCCTCGGCGCGCGGGAGAGCGCGCGAGATTTAAGCCCGCCACCGGCCGGGGCGGCGCTAATTCGCGCGCCCGGCGCCGCCCACAGTCGCGCGCGCGTGCCGGCGTCCTCGCGCGTCCTTGCGCGTCCTCTAAACTTAAATCGAAGCCGGCGGGCGAGCGCCAATGACGTCCTGACCCCGGCGCCGCCGCCCACCTTTGCGAGCAACAACAATCGGCCGCCGCCGTCCTCCGAAAGGACCTTTCGACACCGCGCAGGATCATCGGGACAATAAAATCGTAGACGTTATTGCACGCCTTATGTTGGTAAACTACTACTTCAGCGATGATTGTACGTGCAGGAGAAAAAGTCGAAGGACGAAAGCAACAATCGTCAAAATGCCGAGCGTTCGTCACAGGACGATTATCGTTCGCACCCTCGCCGCGCATTCCGGAACGTGGCGCCATTCCAAAGGACACTCGTCCAGAACGATAAGGATGACTCGAGTCGTTCGTGGCGCAACAGTGCAACGGTTTCGAAAGGACCTCTCGCCGCCGCCGACGCCGTCTTCGACTTCATATCGCGACAATCGCACCTGCGCCCGCCGGGATAATTTGACAATCCTTACGGAAATCATTACGGGTCCTTCGTGCTAAACGTCCTCGAATTACCCGCACGTCGCTCTCGAGACGCGCGCCGTCGTCGAATGTCGAAACGCCGAAACGCGTAATAAGGTCCTGCGCGAGACATGCACTGCTCGCTGCCGAGTCCTTTTAGTCCTTCGATGGCGGGAAATAAGAATTCTTCAACAGCCATCACCGACGCAAATGGGAAATAAGAACAAGACGAATCGTCCGGAACGCGTGTAGACAAACACGACGAAAGGCCAGGGCGGAAAGAGGGGAAGACAACACGTAGTCCTGCAGGACTCGCGGCAGGACACTCTCCCCCCCCTCTCCGAGCACAGGTGTAATTGCACACGAGCGCGTTCCAATTTCCCCCCGGCGCCGCCCCGGTCTTTAAATTAACATTCCGACGCGCGGCTTCTTTAAATATATTAAGCAGGACGAAGGACTCGAGGCGTTATCCTGCGCCAGGCGCGATAGGTCGTTAATGTCGCGCCGAAGCGAGCGCGTGAAACGACGCGGCGCTCGATGATCTCCGACGAAATTAAAGAATTAATCAACTCGACGTCGTTCGAGTCCTCGGGCAGGACGAAAAAAAAGGATAATCCCGGATAACACTTTTTTTTCGGCCGGCACCCGCCCGCCCAAAGGAACGATTTCTTTTGGGCCATAGAAAAACTTTCGGAATTGTCCCGCGTCAGGATGCAAGGATAATTTACGAACTAATTCGAGCACAATCGCGACGAGCTTCTTTCCTGCGCGACGCGCGGCGTCGCAGTCACTCGGATTCTAATAGTTCGCCGCCGAACAATGCGAAATTATTAAATTACGACCGACATCCTGGAGATTTTCCCGCGGCGCACGGAGTGAATCCTGCCACGGCCGTTTCCTGCGTCGCGGGCCGGCGGGCGCGACGAGTTTCCTTCGCCGGCGCCGGGGCGTCGTCTTAAGATGGGAAGCGCGGGAGCGCTTCCGGTCGTCCTCGCAGGATTCGAAGGTAATAAATACGGCAGGACAATGGCGGGCGCGCGCGCGCGCTCCAACGTGAAGATTTTCGAAATTCAAACTTTGCCGGCGCGCCGCGCGTCTGCGCAGCGTGTCGTTCGCTAATAATGGCGCGTCGCGAGGCCGGCGGTGGGGCGGCGGCATAAATTACGAAATTAAGGACCTCGTCCTGCGCGAAGAACGAGTGGATGAATGGCGCGCGGCGCGCGCATAGAGCCAGGATGTCGGCGTCGAGAGGAAATTTGCTTCGGAACGTGCGTATACAATGTCGCCTCTCACGCCGCCGCCCCCCAAAAACCGCCTCCGCCCGCCCGCCCCAGCGTTGCATAAAATTCAATTCCGTAAACTATTCGCGCCTCCGAACGCGCGCGATAAAATTTTGTTTATCGAAAAATTTCCGCGAGGAAAAACGATGGAAAATTGACGCAATTTCGCGCGCCCTCGGCGCGGTGGAGCAGGGCGCAAACGCCTTTGAGGCGATTGAATCGCGACGGGTTGGCGACAATTGCGATCGTGAGTCGCGCATTGTGGGGCAATTTTCGCGCGCTCGGGCGGCATAATTTTTGAATTATTCAGCGCGATTCGGCGGGAAATCGTCGGGCGACGTCTCCGAAACATCATAAACTAGCAATTTTCTGCACACATTGCATACGTATGTTCGAAATATTCCACGAGGCGCAACAACTTTGCTTTTATGAACTGAAAAACGCGCACGTCAGGCGTGAAAAGTCGAAGCAAATTTATTTATTTAAAAACTCAAGAAGTAATAGAGGTAATAAACTAGAACAAACACTATTGCATACAGCACTAAGTCGTGTCATAATTGGTTTTTCATTATTTTAGAAAAGTGGCTAACTTCAGAAATAAACCACTTCAATTTTGAGCATAATTTTTATTATAAAGTTTGGGCTCTTTTGTTCTATCTAGGGATTAAAAAAAACCTATAGCGATTGGTGTCAAATTTAGGAAAACTTAATATCTATATAAAAATAAAACCAAAAGAAACACTATAACCTTTATAAAGTAGTATAAGTAAAAAACACCCAAACTTTTGTGGTTAAACAAAGAAAATAGAGATAATAAAATAGAATAAACACAATTGAATAAAAAAACTGATTAACGTATTAATTGTGTTTCCAAAACTTGATGAAGGCTGAATAACTTCAGAAATACAGGTCTTCAAATTTGAACAAATTTTTAGTGATTATAAACTTTGGAGTGGTTTTCTATCTAGAGATTGAAAATTTAACCATCTATATGATAATGACACTAAAACACACGATCTTTATGAAGTAAAAAACACGCAAAACTTTGTGAAAAATCTAGGAAAACTCTATAATAATACATAACCTATATATCGCCAAGAGAAATAGTGATAATAAAAAAGTACATAATAACATACTAATTAGTGTGCTAATTGTGTTTCCAAAGTTTAGAAGAGTTGCATAAGTACAAAATGCAAGTCATCAAATTTAAACACATTTTTAGTGATTATGAAATTGAATGTCGTTTTTCTATCCAGGGATCGAAGAAAACCTATTGCGATTGGTGTCGAATTAAGTAAAATTTATTCATTTATATGAAAATAAAACCAGACAAAACAATACGACCTTTGTAAAGTAAAAAACACGCAAACTTTAGTGAAAAATTAAAGAAAACTCTATAAATTCCATAAAGATAATAAAATGGAATAAATTAATTGTGTTTCCAAAAATTTGCATAACTTCAGAGATACAAGTCTTCAAATTTAAAGATATTTTTAGTGATTAAATGATTATATTATTATTATTATTTAGTAATTACTTTGAGGTGATTTTTCTATCTATATAGATATTGAAAAAAACCTATTGATGTCGAATTAAAGAGAATTTAATCCTGTATCAAAAAGTTATTAATTTGTATCAATTGTCATCGCCAGGATAACTTACATAAAATAAAACATAACAAAAAACAAATGTTTAACTAACTATAAAACCGAACAAATAAAAGTAGGTTGAGCCAATTCACAGAAGTCAAATCTTGAATTAGGATCAATAAGTTCACCATGTTAATGATTGATAAAAAAATTGGCTAGATAGAACCGGCAAAATAAAATTGCCCCAAAAAAATAAACAAAGACGCGCAATTTTCAGACGTGAATTATTCAACAAATATTTAGCTAATTAAAATTCAACATACGTCATTGCAAAAGAAGCGAACCAAAGATCCTCGTTCAAAAAACTCGCGCATATCGGTGGTCCAACTTACCCCGAACAACGCGCCGAAGAGCACGAACAAAAGCGCGCGCAGATTTCGCTTTCGAACGCATGAATATTCAAAAAACATTTAGCGAAAAAAAAATCGCAAACAATCCTCATTGAATAATAAAAGGGACACGTCGACATCGCGATTCTTCGCGCGCGCGCGCGAAAAACGCACGAAAGCGCCGGGGAAAACATTGAAAAGGCATAATGAACGGCGGAGACGAACAAAAGTGGAAGAAAAGAATTAATAAAATTAATAAAAGCGGAAGGGATGGCGCGCACAACAAAAGTCGCCCCCATCCCCCCGCATCGCTCCGCCGCAACACGGGCATCGGTGCGAAACCGGAAAACCGGAAAAATCATAAAATTCCCATTGTTTCGCCCGATAAGTAATTCCGAACGGCGCGGTCGCGGCGAATTACGAACGCGAGCGCGCCACCCTCGGCCCGCCGCCGCCGCCGGTCCGGGGGTAGGACGCGCTCGCATCCTTTCGACTTCATTCCGGACGGCGCCGTTCTCTCGATTATCATTATCGCCCGAACGCGCTTCCTGATTCTCCCTTGCGCGAATTGTAATTCTTTCTCGGGGGCGGCGGCGTCGGCGGCGGCATCCGCATCCGGATTCGATTGTGCGATACGGCCGCGGAACAATTGCCGAAATATAAATATTCGTCGGTGCCGGCCGAGGGGGGCGGTTGGGGGGAGGGGGTGGGCGCGTCTCGGATTGTAAAAGTATGCAAATCGACTTCGGGCAAACGATCCGCACCGATACGACGCCGAACGAGGGAGGCGGTCGTGGTTTTCGCCCGCGAAACAATAGGCGCGCGCACAATGCCAAAATTTATTGCGTCGCGCGGATGAAAAAAGTTAATAAACTCCAAGGGACATTCGGCGACTTGTGTTTTCGTCGAGTTTTAGTGCGAACGATTTTTTTATATCTAAATCCAAATGAATTTTAATAAAGATTACCAAAAAAAAATTATACATTATCAAAAAAACACCTCGTCACGAAGTTGTTTGGCACACTCGGTGTGTGAATTCAAACGCGCCGCCCGAACTCGCGAACCGATCGCACCCGAAGCGCACAGCTGCTCGCACGGCGCCTTCGAACGGCTGCGAATTTCGAGGTTAGCCGAAGCCGCGAACCAAAACAAACGCCGTTCATCACATCAACGTTGCGGCGCGTCGCGAACGACGAACGCGATGGATTTCGCGATAAACTTACCTGGTGCGGTATCTCCTCGCCGCTGTGTAGCCGCACGGTGCGGATGTTCAGCGCGAGCACGCAGTTGTCGCGCGCGTCCCACGCGTACAGCGTGTCGTCGCGCACGGCGACGAGGCTCTTCGACGTCGTGCACCTCTTCGGCAGCGAGGAGCGCAGCTGCTCGAAAAACTTGTGCGCGCCGAGCTGCAGGAAGTCCGTGCTCGACATCGCGCGCGCGTTTGTCAACGTTTATGCACTGTCACAATTTTCTCGCGGGACGAACGAAACTGACGCACACGCCGGACGCGACGCACTGTAAACAAACGGGTGCAGGTTAGGCGCGCGCCGCGCGGCCGGTCAGCTGACAGAGTGCGATATACGAAGTGTGGCAAACTAGTTTGCGTTAAAATTTCCATTCCAAACGAGACGTTTGTAAAGCCTTATATTTCGGAAAGTAATTAAAGCAAGGGAATATGAACGTGTTGCTGAATCGTAGTTGTTTTTATCGTAATTATAACTTTAATAGGTTTTAAAATATATGGTGTGGAATTTGGAGCAAACTTTTGAGTCGAAATTTGTTTTAGTTGTTTATTACTCGCAAACTTCTCAGATTTATCGATGAATCTAAGCGTCGGTTATAAGAAGGGTAAATTATCTTAAAATTAATATATTGCTTATTTAAATAAGATAATAAATAAAGAAGTTCTGAGCGTAATTGTCAACGTTTTTCTAATTTATGACTTCCTTTGCAATACAATTAATAACTAGGTGTGAAATTAAGTTGGTATATTTGGCAATAATTTATTTTATAGATAATCAAATTCAAAATAAGCAGATTATTTTTTACGAAATTTTACTTAAATTGACAATGCCGATCAGAGGCCAAAGTTGAACTTTAGTCTTCATAAAATTATAAATATTATTATGGAATTTAAAATATCTAAATAGACAATAAGACAGGAAAATATTTAAAGTTTTGCTCAATAAAAATAGCTAGGTATTTTTAAAATGTAGAAATCAAAGTGTCTCAGCAAATTTGTTAAGAACTATTATTTTAGCAATTGTATATAAAATATTTGTACACGCATTAAATAATTAATATCCCAGGAAATTGAATTCATGTTTGTTAATAATTGCGACGCTCACAATTATTCACTTAAACATTCAAAAAGAGAGAAATTTTAGTAGGTCTTTTGTTGTTTATTTGTTGAAGTCGTATCAACAACAAATTACCCAACGAAAAATGCAATAAAACTAATGATAGGTTTTAGAAAAAATAAATTACCCTAAAATTAATGTTTAGTTTATAAAAATAAGATGATAAATAAGAAAGTTATGAGCACAATTGTAAACTTTTTTTTAACTTGCAAACCAATTAATAAATTATTTGTGCGATTAAGTTGACATATAGTTTATTTTATAGATAATTAAACACTGAATAAACAGACAATTTGTTTACTAACTTTCACATTAACTATCAAAGTCAAATAGAGAACAAAGTAGAATTTTAGTTTTCACAGATGAAAGATTTTTGTGTGACAAAATTATAAATATTCATTGTTGAATTTGAAATATCCCAATAAGCAATAAAACAGGAAAATATTTACCGTCTTGTTTAATAAAATCAGTTAATAATTACGTCATATCTGCAAAATTTAAATTGATGCATTAAACAATTTCAAACTTTTGAGTATCATTTGTTTACATTGAACTGAATTGCTTAAATAAGAAAAAATTACTCAATAACAAATTAAATTATCAATACTTTACTCTGAAAATAATTAAATTTTGAATGTAATGGTATACATTCTATTCAATTTAGATTATATTCTGAATATCAAGCAAAGGTCTAAGTGTCCCAAGACAATTGTTAATAACTATGGTTTAAGCAACTGAATTGAAAAATCTTTAAACACGCATTAATATTTAAAAAATTGGGAAATAATTTAATTTATTGAACAATTAACTTTGGTTAATAATTGCTACAACCACAAATATCAAACTCTAAATAAACAAGTTATTTCTTTACTAAATTTTACTTAAATTAACATATAAAAGCAAAAGTTGAACATTAGTTGTCATAGATGAAACATCAGTGTCTCACAAAATTATAAATTTGTGTTGAATTAAAAATATTTCAATAGACAATAAGATAGGAAGTTATTTAAATTTTTGTTTAATAAAATTAGCTTATAATTAATCTCTGCATAATTAAAGTTGATGAATTGAAAAATTTCTAAACTTTTGGACTTGAATTGTATACATTGTTGAAAAAATCAATTACTCAATATCAAAACATATTAACAATAATTTATTCTATAGATAATTAAATTCTAACTAAATTTAGTGTCTCAACACAATTGCTAATTAAACTATATATAAAATAATAACACACGAATTACTATTTAATATCGATTATCGATTAATAATTGCGACCTTCATGATTGATCAAAGTTGAACTATCAAAACAACGAAAAATTTCTGTCGGTCCCTAGTTGGTTTGTTGTTGTTATCGAAGTCGTGTGAACAAACAAATTGCCCAATGACAAATCCAATTTTCCGTCGAAACGCGAGCAAGTAAACATCCCTCGCCGATAACGCTGTTTGTCTTGACACTCGAGAGAGCGTGCGTCGTCTGTTCGGGGGTCGTTTATCGACGCGAATTTGTAGCTCGCCCCGTCCAGGCGCGTCCCGCAATACCGGAAGCCGACCGCAAGCCAGCGCGCGCCCCGACCCGCTCCGGCCGTCGCGTTCTTATTGCGCCCTTCGACGTCGAAGACGCGCGCAAGAAGGCAGCGAGCGAGAAAGCAGCCCGCAAGACGCGATCGCAACCCTTTCGGCGGCCGGCCCGATGGGCCCGAGGCGTTGCACTAAACAACGTCCCTTTTTACGCCCGCATCGCTACGGCTCGGAGCGCGTACGACATGCCCGCGCGGCCTGATAAATTCACCCCCTTCGTTTTATTAGTTTCGGCCTCGGCAAGGAGCTGATTTAATGGCGCGCGGCGACGACAACGATTCGTCAAGATTAAACGTTAATCTGCGTTTATTGAATCTTAGTTTTCGCAGGATGTTTAATAAAGTTGATTAAAGCGCATGGAAATGTCTTCAGAGGTCTACAGCCACATCTACGCAACTGCTGATGTTGGCAGTTTTATTGAATGTTTATAACTTTACATGACAAGCTAATGTTTGCGTGCGTAACGTCAGTCATTGTCATTTTCGATGTTGGAATGTATCAAATTTATACAGACTGTATTTTTTTCTCCAGCAACGGTGTGACGTTGTCGACTATTTTCTCAATTCACGATTATGTCCATAAGGTTTAACATGGGCGAATTTTTTTTAAATTGCAAATAATGGGAAACTATTTTGAAAATATAGCAATCTTTCAATGTGATTCAATTAAACTTATTATTATTTTTGCAATGATATCGCATATGATTGTATTTACAATACTCAACTGTGCTAAAATAGCAATTACAATTTATTTTTACTTTGAAAATTGATTTTATTTGATTTGATTTTAAAACATGTGAATCTGCTCCTATATTTTTACTTATTCGGAAACAGATTTTTATTTCCGATCGAATGGCATCTTTGGTAGTAAGATGTTGATACCCAGGTATTTAAATTTATCTCTATTTTTCATAATAGAAATTGATAATATACGTATATAATCAATCTATAGTTTATTTTCCTCAAGTATTTTCAAACTATCATAAAAGTGCCAAATAAGTACCAAATATAAAGGTTTATCTACGCAAAATATGATTCACATGTTTGACTAATTTCTCAATAATTTTTTTAAGTGTAAAACTTAATATTGATACGTCATAAAAATTTTACCAATCAACCATTCAAATAAAATCCGATGTAGTTGTGAAGATATTCATAAACGCTTTATAATTACACAACCTTCTTACAAAATTTTAGTTTTACAAATTACTACGACAACATGCCTAACTTAAATAATTATATTGAATTGTTATTATTATTTTTTCTATAAACTAAAAAAAACTTCGTAGAAAATTTTATTTTTGCACTAAATCACATCCCAAAACTACTCGCCTTTTACCCATAATTAGATAAACTTCCAGTACACCGCAACAACATCTCGGTAAAACCTTGTAATTTAAACCAACAAATTCGAGCCAACTTTCGAAAACTTCCCACTGACGTCTCCGAAAAACACGGGGCGAATCGAAAGGGCGAGATTGGCAATGCCGACCCCTATGCCTGGGCGCTGTCAGGTAATTAAACGTATTGCCGCGCAAAGTGCAGCCGAACGCCGAACAGCCGAAACAATTCGGGCGCGCGCCGCCCCCGACGCGAGATCTACGTGCACATAAACAAAACGACTGCCCCGCCGCCCCAAACGTCTCGAGACTCCTGTTTGTCTTCGACTTTCGATTAAGAGAAACACGTAACTCACCCTTGCGCGACCGGCATGTGTTCAATTAGTCTCGGCGTTTCGAAATTCCACCCCCAAGAACATCCAACCCTTGCAACTGAAAACAGAAACAACATCGCAAACAACAAACACAAAACCAAAAACCGGCGATTCGATCCGTTGCCAATTTATTTGTATTTAAATCGGCCACGTTGCTTAGCAATTAGGCATTTCGATATTGATTATTATTAGCAGCGCGCCCCTCGCCGCGAGGGACGAAAAGGGTCAGATGTCGGACGTACGTGTGTGCGCGACGCGTACGTAAGCCGAGCGGATAGATATATTTCCGCGATAGAGATGCAAATGCGGCCGCGCGCGCTATCGATTTCGTGTTTTTTTTCTTCTCTCAAATACTTTCCAACCGCCCCCACGAAGGCGGCGCCCGGAGCGGTTTAATCGCGGAATTAATCGCCGACCGGCCGGCACGATGACGCGCGAAGTAAATCAATTTATTTCCTTACCTCACGTCCTCGCGTGATCCTCTCACACTCGGGGAGAGGCGGGGGCAGTGTAAAAGCGGCTTCCGCCTCGCTTGCGTATGTTTTACTACGTTTGACGGCCTTCGTGACGTACGTTTAATAGCTTCATTGTTTATTTATATAACGCGTATGAAAATATTGCGGCGCGGAAAATACGCCGAAGGTCGAGCGGAGGTCGTTCCCTAAGCATTCTCGCCGGAAGGAGAGCGAATGTTTTCGATTGCTACATGAGTCACGTACGCGATACGTCTCCTCGCCATGACAATTCGAAGATGGATCATTCGATCCTGCCACTGGCGAAAAACACCTCTCGTTAACGTCGAGGGTGGATTTTTCCGCGCTCGCACCTCGCGCGTCTATTAGATAAATCATACACCAGATGTCTGCAAATAAACGCAAACAATCGAAACCGCCCCCTCGACCGTCTGCCATCACCACCCCCCACTCCCCTCGGCGATCAATTGCCGGCGCGTTCCTGCGACGTTCGGTGGATGGTGCCGCTGCCGCAGGGCAGCGGCGGACTGCAATAAACGTATTACGCGAAATATTATTGTCCGGCAGGCGGTTCTGTTTTTTGCGGCGCGCGCTCGTCTTTCGGCCGCAGGATTGGCAGGCGCGAAGGAACAAAAGACGTGCGCGTCGACGAGGACGTCGTCTATGGGGATTCGATTCGGCCGGACGAAATTTCATTAGCCCCGATGTCATTAATAACGTCCGCCGGACATTGCAGGGCACAGCAGGACGAGCGGGTATGAGTGTCACGTGACGATTATATATCGAGATGATTGGTGACATGTGTCGTGAGCTGTTTGCTCAAAATCGACGCGGCGAGCACAGGGCGTTGCGAAAACGCGCAACGACGACGGAACGGAAGGGTTGGAAATTACTTGGGCGCGTTCTTCGTGTGTCTAATTAGTAATCCTTGCGCCCGTATGTGCTTTGACGAACCGTGTGCGCTAATTACGATTTCAACCCTTTGTTTGTACTGTAAAAATAAAAGTTAAATAAAGGACTAAGAACGTGAACAGGTTTTATTTTTACGTGGCACAAATACAAATTGGGAGCTGTTTCAAGAGGTGTTATTCTAAAAAGTTTTAAAATTTTGATCATCCAATTTCACAATTTTGTTGGTAGAAAATAAACATTTTTAGTGTTGATATTTTTTGGATAAAAACTTTAACTTTAATCGCATCTTTGTGACTTTCTCGCAGGCCCGGCGTTCCCGCAGTATATTCTGGACGCGTTAATAAAAATAGTTGTTTTAATATATTTTAAGTTTCAGTTGTTTAGCGGAAATTTCGAAATCAACCAATCCTGCAATTTTTGTAGTAAATGTTTTTATTTTAAATGTCAATCTTTTCTACGTAAAAACTTTAACTTTAATGGCATCTTTGTGGTTTTCTCTCATGCCCGGTGCCTACGCCGGCAACAACGCATGCATATTCTTGACGCTTCGATAAAAATATTAATTTTATATCTTTTAAGTTTGAGTTTTCTTGCAGAAATTTTGAGATTATCCAATTCTGCAATTTTTTTAAATAAAAAATTAACATTTTTTAATGTTAATCCCTTTTGGGTAAAAACTTCAACTTTAATCGTATTTTTGTGGTTTTGTCACATTTCCGGCGCTTCCGCCGACAACAACGCATGCATATTCTTGACGCTTTGATAAATATATTTATTTTATACCCTTTAAGTTTGAGTTTTTCTGCAAAAATTGTGAGTTCAATCCTGCCATTATTTTAACGAAAAATACACATTTTTTAATGGTAATTCTTTCTGTGTAAAAACTTCAACTTTAATCGCATCTTTGTGGTTCTCCCGCATGCCCGGCGTCTTCGCCGGCAACAACGCATGCACATTCTTGACGCTTTGATAGAAATATTTATTTTATATGTTTTAAATTTGAGTTTTCCTGCAGAAATTTTGAGATTATCCAATCTTGTAATTTTTTTTATATAAAATTAACATTTTTTAATGTTAATCCTTTCTGGGTAAAAACTTCAACTTCAATCGCATCTTTGTGGCTCTCCCGCATGCCCGGCGCCTGCACCGGAAACAACGCATGCATATTCTTGACGCTTTGATAAAAATATTTACGTTTTTTTCACTCTTGCGCCCCAAGGCGCAGACCAGCCGGACGAGCACGAGGACGAGGGCGCAAAAATGCTCGACGCGTTTGCCAGCCCGGATGTGGCGGCGCGTCGTACGCGCACAACGAAAATATTCCTTTGCGCGCCGCTTTAATGTTAACAGTTACGACTTAGCGAGGGCATGAGCAATGGCTTTCCTGCGGTCGCGATGATTACAATATAACGCGGCGCGCCCGCGCGCTTAACGAAGGGAAAAAGAATTATTTCGGCCGCGCACAAAAGGGACGCGCCGAGGAGATAGATGAGTGGTTGGCCGCGGCGCTTTTTTTCACTTCGGACGCCCGACCACGTAAGAACGGCGATTATGATGGAAATACGCGTGCCGCGTTGCATAAATATGCAAAATATTAAAATTTCTATTAAATGTACACGCGCTTTATGCGGTACGTGTTGAATTCCCTGCAGGAATGAGCAGAATTGTCCGAGAATTGTTACA
>JAODGE020029811.1:0-18991 GCA_027574965.2 Ecitophya simulans
GCCGCCGCACCACAGTTGGAGTCATCCTCGTAGCGGGTACCGTTGAGAACCACCAGCGACATCCCAGTGATACCAGAGCCATCGTTGCACGTCAAGACGCGCAGGCCACTGCTAAGGCGTGAGAGATGGAAGTTCTCCTTGACCACCGTGTCCACGATACCTCGCGCAAGCCGACTACACCTGAGCATTTCTTATATATATGTATATATATGTTTGTGTACGTGTGCGAGAGATGATTTCTAGCAAGTATGTAGCACTAACACAATCAATACACAGCAACCTGGCAGAGGGAGAGTGAGTGAGAGTACAGAAAAAATAGCAATAAAAGCAAAGTGATCGTGTAGAGCATAAGTCGCCAACGTTCAGTCACTGCATGTGCTGTGAAACGTCATCCCTCCAGTGTGTAAGTACGTAGAGCTTGCGCGCTCTGTATCTCACAATTACGCCTTTCTTTATATGTGTGTGTGTGTCTGTCTGTGCCTGCATGCGCGTCTGCTTCGTTACTGTAGGTGTATGCTTCGTTCATTTACTATGCTTCTACTGTTCGCAAAAGGGGATCGCCACAGCCCTCCGCCCCCCTAAAGAGCCAAGGCGACTGACAGGGCAAACATTGGTACCCCTGAGAGTGACTCATCAACACCAGTCTCCTTCAAGCCATCCCTTTCCCCCAAAAAGCTTTACACACCCATGGGTGCTGCGATCACGATTCACTCACTGCTACGATGCGGCTTTCCACCACAATTGAACTGAAGTGAGCCAGCTTCCACCTCACCCCACTGTCAGACCCAATGCTCTTACCTCATTAGCCCCACTCTCCACTTGTAGCTCCCCGGGTCTCACTTCCCCCCTTCCTGCTCACACCTGCCCCATCAACGATTGCCCGTGTTTGCGGTGGTGGGGGGAGGAAACATCTTTTCAAAGGTGAGCTTCTTCCGCTCCATCTCTAGCAGCACAGGGCAGGGAAGGGGGAAGCACTCGTTGCCAAGTGCGCGGTTGAAGATGCGCATGCGGCTGATGACGTGGCTAATTCCCAGTGTGTTGTCCGTGAAGTAGCACAGACCCCCGCGCCACAGAGAGAATCCCCACCCCGCCACCGAAAGGCAGTCTACATCTGCAGCACAGCTGATGGCGCCCTGCGCCAGCAAGCAAGCCGCTTCGTTCAGCATGGCCAGCAGCACACGTTCGTATTGCTCCTCTTCGCTGATGTCACGTCTCACTATCTTCTTTGCGCGCGATACCTTGAGGGAGATGAGCTCCGTCTCATGGTTGTGCTGGGTCCGGTCGTCGGTGAGAGAGAAGTATGTGCGATGATGGCCATGCGATGGCGTTGCGCGGATTGACTTCTGAGTACGCGGCTCGGAGGTGTACTTGTACCAGCCTTGGCCCATCTTGCGGCCGAGGTGGCCAGCCTTCACGAGCGCCTCTGGGATGTCCAGCACTGCACGCGTGGGCAGATGGAGATGATCAGCGCTATCGCACGACCCACCATGCGCGCTGCCCCTCCTCCCCACCATTGTGGAGCGGCTCATGGCGGTTACCCCGAGCCCCGCGATGTCCTCCAGCTCAAACACTCCGAAGCGCATGCCCACGCGCTCCCGAAGCAGACGGTCAACCTCGTAGTGAAAGCACCCATCCTCGACGAGGGCGTAGCCCTGGTAGAGGCCGTGTAGGAGGATGCGCGTGCTAACAGGGCCGAAGGTGCTGTGTGAGACGGTGGTCCACTTGCCGAGGCTGTCCATCCACGCAATCATTGAGCGGAGTGTGTCATCACTTGTGGAGTCGCAGCGCACTACCTCGACGAAAGACGTCTCATTCGCTGGTGGGCACATGTGCAGGCCCACCACTCGGCCCACGTGTCGTGGTGCGCAGGAGGCCAGCTGGTCAATGCTGACCGCGGACGAGCATGATGCGAGCACGCAGCTGCTCTTGCACGCTGTGTCAAGAGCTTCAAAGATGGCTTTCTTCACTGCCACAGACTCTGACGCACACTCAAGGACACAGTCCGCCTCGGCCAGCTCAGCTGGAGAAGGGTTCACCGGGCTCCCTGTGATCACAAGGCGCTTCATCATGCACCGGCAGTGCTCTGATGTTAGCCTTCCCGCTGCCTCCTCGCGTTGCATGGCAGCGTGTAGGGTACTCGAAACGACGCGCTGCCGGTCAACATCCGTGTCGACCAGCAGCACATGGGCCCCACGCTTCAGCAGCAGCATCGCGACCGACACCCCCACCGTCCCAGCGCCAATGACGGCAACGTGGTCAAAAGAGCAGAACACTGGCTTCCCTGGTGTAGACAGCCACCTCATGGGGTTGCGCTCCAGCGCACGGAGGACGTGCTGCGCCGCAGCGCACTCGGGCTGGGAGTCGATACACCTCGAAAAGAGCGCCCGCTCCAGTTGGGAATACTGAACGAGGTCGTGGCCGTACCGTGTGGCGAGCCGCACCGCGTCCACGGCGTTGCATGGGCCCGGCAGGCGGCACCGCGCGACCTCGCGGATCTTGTGCACAGCCCAGGCATACTGAGCCGCGTTCACCACGGTGAGGCCAAGGCGCGACCGCCGCCGCGGTGGTGCCGCCTCGTGGGCTGCCGCCAACTGCGCAGCTGCTGCCACTGCCACCTGCACGAACGAGGTTTCCGGCGTGGCATCGACTATGCCGTCGACGAGGCCAATGTCCTTCGCCTTGTGGGCGGGGACGCGCTCGCCTGTGCACAACATGTGCAAGGCCTGGCGAACACCAACGAGGCGAGTCAACCGCAGCGCACCGCCGCCGCAGGGTACAGTGCTGTACCCCACCTCGGGGTAGCGGAAGGAGCTGGAGGTGGAGGCCAGGCGGTAGGTCGCACCAAGGATGAGCTCAAGGCCCCATGAGGCACAAGACCCGCTCACAGCTGCCACGATCACCTTCGGGCTGCGCTCCACCTCGGTCACAAGCTCAGCAAGGCTCGGTGGGCCGCCAGTGGTGGCACCGCTGGCGATCCCGTCGGCGAAGTTGTCGTGGTTGATACCCCTCGAGAAGACATACTCACTATCAGAGGCGATCACAATGCAGCGGCAGCTATGGTCGGACTGATAGGCTCGCAGTGCATTCAACAGCGCCGCACGGGTGGGCCCACAGAGCGCACAGCGGCGCCCTGGGTAGGGTGCCTTGCTGAGGAGGAAGACAATGCCGACAGCGCCATGCCTCTCGCTTCGCACGTAGAGGTCGCCCCGCAGCTGTGATCCGATTGTGGTGAGGCGGTTCATTCTTGTTCTTCTCCCAGAATGTTATCTATCGCTCTCTCTCTTACCGACCTCCTTGGCGTGTTGGTACCACAGGAACTCTTAGTGGTGGGATAGGGCATGGGGGGAGAGAGAAAGCAATAGGTGTAAGAAGAATGAAAAGCGTCGCGACCTGGCACATACATACATACACACACATTAAAAAAAAGCTAAACAGCAGCGCTCCGGGGGGGGGGCAGGAAGGTGC
Source organism: Ecitophya simulans (assembly GCA_027574965.2). Lineage (NCBI taxonomy): Eukaryota > Metazoa > Arthropoda > Insecta > Coleoptera > Staphylinidae > Ecitophya > Ecitophya simulans. The sequence goes on from JAODGE020029811.1 coordinate 3,466, forward strand.
CACTAAACAAAGCAGTTTGACTTTTCTTAACGGAGCACCAGTGAGCTCTCTTTCTCACACACACACAAACACAGAGAGGGAGATGCGTGCGTGTGCGGGAATATTATATCGTGCTAGCGATAAAAGGTGTCCTCGTTCCACGGACACGCATCCATCGCGTAGGGCTGCAGCAGCCCCTCGAGTTCCATCTGCTGAAGGTCCAGCCTCGATGGCCTGCGGGCGGGGTCGCTGCCGCCATCGTTGGTGTGCATGGTGTACTTCATGATGAGGGGCTGCAACGCCTCGGTGAGCGCGTCGCCCGCGCTCGGTGCGCTGTGCTCTGACGTGCTCCCCCTATTCGCCCGCGCCGTCAGTGGCGGGCTCGGCTGTTGTGCCCCGGCGCAGGCTATTCCGTCGTCGCTCGCAGGGGCGGAGAGCGAAACCCCCATCAGCGCTGAGATAGCGGCATACTGTGCAAACACCACCTCCACAAGGTGACTGGGGAAGCCCACGGCGGTGACTGCCGAGGAAGCGGGGGCAGACGAGCTCTTTTTGATCTCCTGTGCAACCCACTTGAGCAGCCGCTTTCGCATTCCCTCACCACCACCCAAGCGGTCGCGCGTAAACTTGAACATTGGGTAGATCATCGTCGCAGCGCGAATGCGTTGCGGAATCGGCAGACTTTGTGCGCCAACAGTTGGCGGCGCCATGCGAACACGGGCGGGGCCGATGCTCTGTGGCCGTGACAGAGGCTGCTGCTGTTGTTGGAGCGGCATGTATCCCTTCGTCACGAGCGACACGAGCTTGTGCATCATGTCCACACACTCCTCATTTTGCCCCAGTTTGGCTAGGCACGGGGCGAGGTACAGCAGGCACACGGGCCGCTCAATACGCAGCAATGAGTTAAGATGGAAGGTCAGGATCTCCCGCCACCAGTCGGCATTGCCGCAGTCTCCGGCTGTCTGTTGGCGACGCAGATCATCCGCGAGGCGGCGGAACATGAGCGTGCAGCAGTCCCTGAGGATGCGGTAGTACGGTTGCGCGCCAGCCGTGAACTGCATCTCCACCCTCGCAGCGGGTGTCATCTCCGAGACCGAGCCTGGCACGGGGGAAACAGGGTAGCAGCTGGAGTGGAATGCTGCTGCGGCTGTGGCGCCCGCAGCCCGACGCGAGGGGGGTCGTGGGCTCAGCGCAGTTTCAGAGGACAGATCATCTGTGCGCTCAAGCGTGACCTCCATCTCCAGCAGGCGCTGGAGAATGAATCGGATTATATCGTTCCGGTAGGTGAGCATCTTGTTATTTGTGGACATTCCTCCACCAATGTCGAGTGGGCCGCTCTGACCCTCACCGCCGCCGCTGCTTCCCGCAGTGCCCAGCGGCACAGAGTGCTCCGGGTGGCGGCCGTGACCATTCGAAAGGCTCATCGTCGCGTCGCTCAGGTCGACGTCGCTGGCGCTGGGCATGCAGCTGTGGCGGGGCATGATGAGACCCGCCACCCTGCCACCGCTGCCACTGTCGCCACCGTGCGCCACGCCAAGCCTACCAGCGGAGGAACAATGCCCATTACCACCTGTCCCACTTTCCTCCGGGACGCCAGCGCCGGCGGTGCTGTGTGGGAGGGCCAAGCTGCCCTGGTGGCTGCGGCCTCGCTCGCCGCCGCGGCTGTGGTGGTGTGCGTCACTACTGGAAAGCAGGTCCTTGGCGAGGGCCAAACTCTGGCTGTTGCTACCGCTGATGTTTGGATCGTAGACAGGGACGTGCCCCTCCAGCGCAAGGTAGAGAAAGATGGCTGTGCAGGCGAGATGGTGGCGCTGGTTTGCCCAACGCCGCTTGGGAATGAGCGTGGAGACACACTGGTCCAGTAGGTTAAGCACGTACGTCGGGGAGTACCTGGTTGCCACGTAGTTGAGCACCCTAATGACGGAGTCACTCGGGATCACCCGATTCGCACCGTCGCGGACTGGCGGACGGACTTGAAAAGGCCGCATGAGAACCTCCAGCACGCCTGGCACTGTGTGTTGCGACTGGTCCACAAGCATGACGCACACGCGCTCGAAGAAGGCCTGAATTTTCTCGTGCCAGCGCGTCAACACCTTCACAGTCATGCGGCGCCGGGAGCTGTCCTCACTAACATCACCGGTTGTGCCACTGTGTGATGATATGTGCTCCGTCTCTTCCACAGACTCGACGATGCGCCACCAGGGAAGTGTGTGGAGGACACCCAGCACGAGAAACCGCAGCTCCGCATCAGTGCGAATGTCAGGGTCTCTCAGCCACCGCTCTGCGTCACCGAGCCACTCTACAATCTCCCTGTCCCGAAGCTCCGTAAGGGAGGTGCGGCGCACCACCTCCTGGAGCGCTTGCAGCTTCGCACGGCGACGACCGTCTACGAGGGAGGAGCTGGGCCGCGCCGACCTCAGGACTGGCGATGTCGAGCGATGCCGCTTGCGTGACTCGGGCATCTTTCTCTCTCCCCCGCTTGGATTACGATGTGGGCCGCTGGTGTGTAGATGCCCCTCCAGAAGTCTGTGATCGCAGCTCTCTCGTAGTAGTAGCACTGCTGATTTATAGGCGCGTCCCTTACGATATGCCCCGAATAATAGTAATGAGAAGAGTGCCCAGGCGGGGAAGGGAAGGGGGAGGGGGGCGAAGAAGGTGATGGCAGAGTTGCGCTATGGCGGGAGAGAGTAACGCAATGGAGAGGGTGTGGGAGAGCGTCTCAAAGTTATTTTCATAAAATAATGGAAGGAATGTTCACACAGCAGTGCTAAGTAACAAGCATTTGATGATTGGGTGCTGTCGCTGAGGAGTGAAGCGCCAACCACTCCTCATTGCTGTTTTTTATCGTAAAACAGAAGAGTATTTTATATCTGAGTGAGCAGTGAAACCCCCAAAGCCCCCCAAACAGTAAAAAAACTAATAAACTACTGCGACATTCGAAGGATGCGCGCATCCATGTGCAGTCACACATACACCCTCCAATGCGCAAAGGAGGTAGCCAGGCTAAGTGGGTTTATGAGACAAGGAAAAACAATACACACACATATATATGAAGGGACGAATGCTGTAACACTGATAGCACAATTGTGATATCCCACAACAGGACACACACACGAACAATATATTATTGTAGAATACAAAGGAGCCTTTCAGAGAGACACGTACTCCCCATTCTCTCCCCTCCAAAAAAGTCGCTCACCCATGACATCGCATCCACTACAAATCTGTGCGTTGGTAGTGCGCAGGGGCTGATCGGCTCTTCTCTCTGAAGCGCAGGTGCGTGTGCAGTGCCGACAGCGCCCAGAAAGGTATCTCGTTACTACTCTGTACCACTCGAGCGGACCCTTTGATGCAAAAGGGCATGCCGTATGCTTGGACAGCTGCTGCTGATAGAGACCACGTGGAGTTGTTCTGGTACTCAATGGCCTCACCATTTTTGTCTGTCAACACCGATCGTCCTCCGCAAGACACACGAGTCGCCTCTTCAGCCGACGGTATGATGCGTGTGCCAGGGGGGAGATTCCCAACAATGCCAAGAGCTGTGAGCGCAGCGGCAGGGAGTGGATCAGTGGCGCCTGGTAGAAGCACAAACATACCGTCCCGAAGCGGAGGTATCGCCGTCTCACCTTCCCCTGTCACGCTCACTCCGTCAGCCGGCTCTGCGCATGTAGTGAGGATCGTTACCGATGGGTGAGGAGCCACCGCCCGCTGTCGCTGGGGAGTTGGGGACGGCAAACCCTCAAAGAACCGCTCCACATCACGGTCAACGTCAGCGAAGCTCAGACGGCCCGTACACATAATATAGTCGTTGACTTGGATGTCTAGTTCATCTTCTGCAATGCCCGCGGCCCTACGACAGGAGCGATGGGGCAGCGGCGCTGCTGCGGCGAGGGGCCTCCGAGTGTCGCCTTCCCTTGTCACTGCACCCTCTGTCGGGATCTCCCCCGTCTCCTCGTCATCGTCGGAGTCAGGAAAGGCGTGCGCTAATGTATGATAGTGCACCACACCCACGAGCCCAGTCGTGTCCGTGACGAGCAGCAATGTCATCGGTCGTAAGGAGTAAATGCTTTGATTGTCCTCAGGCCCGGAGCGCTGCAGAACGCGGCCACATATAGTAACGCTCTGACACATCTCACCGTCCACCACAATGGTATCAGCGCCAATGCGGCCCGCGCTGTCAGCACCGCTGCTGGGTAGACTGAGCCACAGCTGCTGAATGGTTACCGGTCGGGGAGCACGTCGTGCGCCACGACTTCCACACACCCGTTCTACTCCTGTCACACTGGCGGACGCCAGAGGTTGTCTGGAAAGGGTACAACAGCGGGAGACGCAGTCAGCAGTCTCAGTGCATGCAGTAGCATTGTAGGCCACATCGCCAGCGCCACCAATCGCCGGATTCCCAGCACAAAGGAAGGCCGCAGCCGAGGAACGCATATTTATACGTGACTGCTTCTGAATGTACGTATGTATGCGTTTGCAAGTGATGAGAATATGAAAAGAAGGAGGGCGGTCTCCTATATCTGTGTATATGTGTATATGTCTTTCTGTGCACGGCAGTGTATGTACGCGTTCACACTCGAGAATAGAGAAAAAATAACATAACAACAGACGAATACAGATGGCTGCGAGGAGAATGCAATTGGCACTAATTGTTTCTATAGTGAGCGGAGTGCATTCGTGTCCATGTGAGTAGCAGCCGGAGACGCGTACTCTGTAGCACACACACACATGCCACTCTCCGCGCTGTATCCTTCGGAGAGTACGGATGTGCTTGCAGAAAAAAAAAACATGTTTTGTCAGAGTGTATAACGAGTGAAGGGCACAACCAACCAACAGATAATGGTAATCATAAAAAAAATTACATTCCCTACTCTTGTGACATAAGTGAGCTTTCTATGCAGCACACGTACTAGTCTAATCTCAGCAGTTAGAAGCGGGTTATCAATCGATACACTCTACATTTCAACTACATAGGCTTGACACGATAGCCCAACAACCAACACAGGCAGTGTGACAGCGTAGTCAATTTCAAAAGATGATCCCCACCCCACCTCCAGATACACTCACTGTGTGCTATCTTCGTACTGTAGTGGCCACACATTACAGCCTCACAGACATACACAGGCACACGGTATATATATGTCGTTGTACTTTATTATTATTATTTGTCTGTCTTGTATACATAGCATATAGCATGCTGCTGCTGCTGGCAGCAGCGAGAGCATGCTGGGGGTTTCCGTGTACTTGATAAATACAAGTAACCATCATAAAAAAGAGAGAGAGATTGGATTGAAACACAAAAAGTAAGGGCACCTTCCAACTGGCTCCGACTACCCAAGCCCAGACAAGGAATTGCTTCAAACCAACATTTTTTGCTACCAAGCCAGCATCACCTTTTTCCTCAAGTGCTCTCCGTTTATGTCCCGCGTTGACTGTGCCAACGATGAGATTATAAGTGAACCAGGAACATGCTAATTAGGAAAAAAAAAGAAGCAGATAGAAAGGGAGCACAGGAATAGCAAACAGAACACATATAAACCACATAATAATATTTGGATCTTGAACTACCACACCATAAATTTCACCTTTCTAGCAGTTAATGCTACTATTTGTGAACGAAAAATCCATTCAACGGTTAAATACGTCTCATCATGAGTTTTGGCAGTACCACAGAGTGGGCTATAGAGAGATTCGCTCATTCCACATCGTGAAACACTCATCGGGTCACTGGGGGTGGTGGTAAGGGGGGGGGGGAGGGAGGGAGAGGAGGTGAAAGGGAACGACACATAGCGCCGCACTGGAGAGCTGACATTGCGCTTTGCTTCCTTGCTTCACCCACTCCACGCCTCCCTCTCTCTTGTGTAAACGCACATATGCGTGTACCTGTGCGTCCCGGAAGAACACTCAAATATGTCAGTCATCTGGTACTAATGCAACCGTTTTCTCCATGTATACGCCCTCACTGGTTACTTTTGTCGCAGACACACACTCAAAGACTTTCACGCACACTTTCATAAAGACACACGGGGGTATTCAAGGACAACATATGTGAATAGCGCTGCGATTGGTTGCATACACCGAAGCACATTTTGCCGCAGAGGGTAATAATGATAATAAAAGGGGTACGATTCATACACGCGGAGTGCTGATGATAACAGCGACTAAGTACAAGTGAGTCATTGGGGCATCAAATATATATATATATATATATATATATAACCCACCAGCTCCCGCAATTACTGCGGAGCAATACTTGTTTTTTTTTTGATACTGCAATGACCTTTGATACGTACTCGCACGCACACTGGTGGAGAGAGAGAGAAAAGACAAACAAACAAACGAGGGATGCCATCCGAGCATTCTTGAATGACAGCATATAATTGCTCACTACGCCGTTTGTAATAGGGTATATATATATATATATACGAGAATAACAGGAAGCAAAAAAATATTGTTTGTTGACAAATAACCAAAAAAAAAGTACGATACCACAACAACAATCGAGGAAGGATAACAACAACAGAACAAAAAAGGGAAACTACGTGGTAGCTTTGGAATTACTCTTTTGAATCACTATAATAATCAACGTGGGCGCATAAACGTGTCATCTCTTTTTTTCTCTCTCTTCTTCCCGTCAAGTATATATGTATATGTATAATTATTGGATGGAAAAGTCTCTCCTTGTATATATGTGTATGTGTACATATATAGCCGTACCTGGTGGCACGTGGAGATAGTAGGGGAGAAAATGGTGATGATCACCTACAAGGGGTGGGGTTACGAAAGGGTATACAAAAATAAAATAAACAATCAAAACACAAAACAAAGTTATCTGGAGAATGTGTGTATGTGCGATAACCAGTGTAAAACACCCCGCTCCCCAGCAATAAAGAAAGAAGATCAATATCGACAACAAAACGAAATCAGTTGTTCCCGTTTGTTTGTGAGTCCAGAGCACCAAAAGCGTCGGCACCCACAACAACGTACTACTCGGCTGAAGCATCGATGCAGACCCATGATATTGGCACCACTACACACAATAACTGGCCACTGCCTATAATGTGTACCAAGGAAAAAAAACACACACAGTCATAACATATACGCGCACAGATGCCATTGCAGCACCTCTTATAGTTTCAGTTACTTTCTGTTAGTGCATTGCGCTTCGTACTGAATTTGAATTTCGTCACTACTGCTGAACAGGCAGTGGGAAGAGTGAAGGGAAAGAAGGAGAGGGGGGGGGGGGGGGGAGGGGGAGGGTCGGGAAATTGAGGTAGAATATAATAACGGGACATTACTCAAGCATGCGCATTTGCGTGTGATCAAGCTTTGGCATACTACTTTGCTTAACTTTCATTCACAGGTGGGGCATATATGCACAGGGAGGGAGAAAAACAATCCAGAAAAAAACTGTGATTGCTGAGACAAATTCTTAAAAAAAAACAATTCGTTGAGATGAACAGCGACTACGCATAAGTGTTCTCTTTCCATTCTTCTCCCTCATCAAACCATCAGCAAGAACATGAAACAGAATAGGTAATCTGCTATTCCATGCGCATCGGGTTATCTGAAGTCATGGGAGTGAATGTGCGGTGGGATTGTGTGGGATCGGTAAGTTGTGGGTGATACCTACACGTTCACGTTCATGTCCACACACACACTGTCACACGAATAAACGCATACACACATACAAAAAAACACACACAAAAAAACGGCTCTCTATAGCTTTTCTTCGCTCATATTCATGCCCCCAATGTTATATATAAATAACCGGATCCGGTGTGAAAGTGAGGTGCATTTATGCCTGAGGCCTGTATCCAAACACTATCATTGTGTGTGTGTGTGTATGTGTGTGTGTGTGTGCGGGTATGTGTGCACGCAACCTTTCTTCACACATCTTTGTGTTGGAGATGAGAAACTATCAGCATCTAGACACACTCCACGCACATAGAACGCAGATTCACATGGTGGGGATGCTTCCCCTCATGGAGGCCCCAGAGTCTCCAGACAAATAATAATAATAAAAGAAACAACCTATCACTTAACATAAAAGACAGAGAACAAACTAAAAGAAGAACAAATAAACCCCACCTCTTGCCGTCCGCTGGATCTGAGGCTGCGCCAAAATAGAGAGAGTAGAGTTGGTGCGAGTAGCAAAATCTATGGGTGTTGATTATATATCTTCACTTTAAAGTACTTGCCATTGAGAGAGAGAAAACATAAATAAACTACCCTCCTTCACATGAAAGCCGCTTTCTCACCTATTTTAGAAAAAAAAACTGTGGTTCCACCGGGTGCTTGCTTCGTGCGCATGTACGCATGTATGCCAGATGTGTAACGCTGATGTTATCTCCCTCCTTTCTTTTTTCATCGGTATCATCACTCTCTTTCCAATCGCTGGATTCAGCACTCCTCCGGTGTCATTGCCGCTTAAAGTGTGATTACACTCTCGCTTCAGCTCTTTGCGCGCACTATTATTATTTTTTTCCGTTGTTATTGTATAAAATAAATAGAAAAAACGCCGTCAGCAAAAAAAAGGGTCTTACTGTATTGTTAGACCAGCGTTATGTACTCGAGGGAGGGTGGCCTAGAAACAACAACAACGAAAAATGTAAGTGGAGATGACCACCACAACTGCAGATGTTCGCTTCCACCTCTTCATCATCTGCACAACAGTCCGGCAAGCACATATCACATACAAACACATAGTCAAGCGCGCCAGTACAGACACATCTAGAACCGCACAGACAGATGCAAACGTGTAGAATAACAAAACACACATAAAAAAAAAGAGGCTTTGAAGACGGAGTAGTGAGGGGCTAAGAACTTGAGCTTTGCCACTGTATATGTAATGACCTCGGAAGATGAATAAAAAATATATGCTAGAGATTCCGGAGAAGGCTCACCACCAACGCTCTCCCTCGCCTCTTCATGAAGCTCCTTTTTCTTTGTAATCTATTGCACAACTCCACCCACTTTCTCTTATCCCAGCTAGTCTGTATTAATACTTCTCGCCAAGACTCATTATATCCTGCGACAAAGCACCACTGCCAAAGCCCGAGAAGAAGCCCTGGCCCTTGGCATTGCTGAGAACGTTTGGGGCCCCGGTTTGCCCCTCATCGTTGCCGAGGGGCGGCACGACCAGGTTGGCGGCCGGGGGGGAGATCTGGGGCCGCACCTTTCCAGCAGTCGGCAGCCAGTCAAACTGGTTGTCAATCTTCTCGGGAGGGTTCATCTCGTCAAGGATAGACTGGAGAAGCACATGGCACATCTCATACTGTGGAGCCTCCGTGAAGGACATGTTGCGGGCGTAATAGAGCAGATCCGTCCATTGGCTCGGGCACTTGGCGCATATCTCAGCGGGATCCAGCCTCTGCTTGATCTCGCCAATCTTGCGTTCCTTTTCATCGCGGTTTTTGATTGGCAATCCAGACCAGGGGAGGCATCCCCTGTACATGTACACCATGATGTACACCAGCTGTTCAATGTCGTCGCGGCGACCCTGCGAGTAGCCCTGATGCGTGCGCAGGGAGGCGTAGCGGGAGGTGCCGACAAAGTTCTTGCCGGTTTGCATCTCACGCATGTTCCCTTCCAAGGTAATATAGCGACTGCTGAGGCCAAAGTCCACCAAAAAGATGCGCGACGCAAACTCGTTGAGCCCGGTGAGGAAGTTGTCCGGCTTGAGGTCGCGGTGGACATAGCCGGCTTTGTGCACGTGCTGGAGACGAGAGAGGATCTGATCCGCAATCATTATGGTGGTTTTGAGACTGAACCAGCGCCGCTTTTCGTGGATGTCCTCCAGTGATGGGCCCTGCAGTGCCATGATGAGGATGCGGTAGTCTCCCTCCTGGCCAAAGTAGCGGAGGGTGGCGATGGCGGGGAGACCGTCGGCGGTGGGGTGGCGCTGGATTTCCTGCATCACGCGAGCTTCGTGGAAGAGAAAGGAATTGTTGCCCACGTTGCGCTCCAGCTTCACAGCAATGGGCTCCCCGGTGGATGCCTGTGTGCCGGCGTACACTTCACCGAAGCCACCTTTTCCCAGCAGTTTCGTCAGGAGAAAACGCCCCTGAAAGATGGAGATTGGGGCACCACTCTGCTTCCCAACAGTGGGTCTGGAATCTGCCATGACTGTGTTTCCTTTCATCGTGCACCTGTGTGTGTGTCTGTGCGAATGTGGATGAGTAAATGTGTATAGAGATCGTAGAGCGACAAGATCGAGGTTGCTACCGGAGAGAAAAAAAGAGAATAAATGATTGAATGGCTGAAGTAAGTACTGCATAGAGATAGATTGGGCGAGAGAGAGGGACAGGGATGGTAGGGGTGGTGCTTCGTTGACCGTGAGATGCTGTGACTTAGCGGCGACTCACAATCTTGCGCTGCAGGTCCACTTATTGAATTGCTCCTCAATGCAATGACTGAAGAGTTGAGCAGGTCGGAGGGCCAGTCAACCGTGTATACGTGCGGTGATTGCTCTCGCTGCGAGTCTTCCCCTGCGGCGCGCACACACACAAAAAAAAGAACCATGACGGTGACAGCAGTGATGCTAGTAACAAGATGTGTGTGTGCGTGTGTGTGCGAAGGTAATAACAGTGAGTCAACTGAAGCGCAACGGGAAAGATCACACAGAGGCGAGGAACGTATAAACTCTTGAAATGCGCCAAGGGAGGTCGACAATTCGTTGTTACACAGTTGACAAGTAGAACATACCACAGGTGCGGTGTACTATACTCATGAACTCTATATATCTCTATGTCATATATATATATAATTCTGGATTGCTGCTTGTTCCCCCTCCTTTGTTCTCTTTCTTGCTTGCCTTCCGTATCCACATATACACCGCTCTTCCTCCCTCGACTAGTTTCATGGAGCAGCTGTGCGAATGTTGATGGACTTCAGTGGCACTGATGATGGAAACACAAAGGAGACAGGCGAGCGCGACTCCTCCTGCGGTAGCGGTCGTGAAGGGCCCTTGTACGACCGCGTGGCTGTCAGTACAAAATCCTCATACTCCTCCTCTGCATGTTCGTCAGCCCTAGCGTCAGAACTGATCCAGTTCCTCATCGTTGGATCAGTGTAGGGTTGTGAGGAGACGAGAGCACCCGCAGCACCAACCTGACCGTCGACGCGACTGCCATCGAGGCCGCCGCGCTGTGGGGCACCGCTCACTCCCGTCGCGTTTGGCGGATGAGCGATTTTCAGTGGAACCCCATAGGCACTCCGCTGTACACGTCGCATAATGGCTGCCATCTCCTCCACAAACAGCAGGTCCTTGCAGAGCGTAAACTCCTGCATAAGCACCGTGGTGTTCTGCACAAACCTCTCTAGCACCCGCATGTGGGTGGACAGCGTGTAGGTGAGCCGGTGTGTCAGGAGCTGTTCGGCCATCTCGTTGGTGGCCCTCTCAAGGGCTGCAATACGGCTATGCGCATTCAAGAGTGCCTCCTCGGCTTCCCGACGAAGACCCACCTCCTCGGCAAGCCGAATGTGAAGCTGCTCAACCATGTCAATGCCGTTGCGTGCTTCCTCCTCCTGGCGTGAGTGGACGTCGCCACTGCTGCGAATGATTGACACATCCCCCTCCCCACCACCGCTGCGGGAGGCGGCTGGAGGGCTTACTGGCTCCACCATCCGGGACAGCTCCCGCCGCGAGGGGAGTTGGTCGAGCTTCCCAGCAAAGTAGTTTACAAGAATGTTATCGTCCACCCTTCCTCCTCCAGTGATGCTCTCTGGGCCGGCGGTGGTAGCAATGATGTTACGACCACTGCCCCAGCTCACACGATCAGACTGCAGGGGCGCGGCAGCGGTGGACTGCGGCGTGCCCTGTGTCTGCTCTTCCTCCTGCGGCGCCACTTCAGCAGCGGCGGGGGGTGCTTCAGACTGTAGGTAGTGGTGAGCCCCCGAGCGCCACATCGCTCCTTCGATAATGCTGTGCAGCCTCACCTGACCCCCAACCGCACGAACCTCGCCAGGTACAGTGGCCATGGCGTCTGTCGCGGCCAAGGCAGGTGGATACGCGCACGCATTGAGACGCTGCTCCGCCTCGCGCACTTCTCGCCGGACCGCGATAGATGGTGAGTGATGGGGGCGATCATGGTGGTTGCCTTCTGTGCTGGCCTGATGCCCCAACACCTGACCCTGCGGAGACTCAGTCTGAGTAGGAAGAGTACGGTCCGTCGCGTAGGGATGCGTGGGCAATTGGCGCTGAGGCTGCAGTAACTGCTGTCGTTCCGTTTTCTGCTGCTGCTGAGCGGCGGTCATTGCGTGCCGCTCCAACCTCGCTACTTCATCCAAGAGAAGGTGCCGCTCCGTGTGGGTAATGGTGTCACCTACACGGCCAGCACTGGCAGCAGACTGATCCTCGGCCAGGACCTCCTCCAGCCCCCGCAGCGCCTGCTCCAGGACGCGCACCTGCGTCGCAGCGGGCAGCTCCGCGAGCGGCGTTGCCGCGGTGATCACAGCAACCGCGTGCCCTCCAAAGTCCACCTCAGTCAATGCTCTCTTCTCCCGCGCCGCCATGGCGGCGGCGGTGCCGTGTTGGCGCTGCGAGGCCTTCACCACGCCTTCCGCAAGCAGGCGGAGCACAAGGACGTACTCCCTCACGTAGCTGATAAAGGCCGGCGTGCGGCGGTGAAGAGCCGGTGTGTGATGGGCCCGCTGGAGGATGGCATCCGGTGAGAGGTCCGCGGGATGCGTGACCGCCGCGGCACAGATGTTACACAGCGTAAGGGCGCTCACAGGTGCTGTGGACGTCGGACTGCCGCGGAGGGCACCTTGCGGGCCTGAGAAGAACATCGCTGGTGCATGTAGCCAGTCGCCCGGGCCTCCTACAGACGGGACCTCACACATCCAGCAGTGGTACGTGGCCGACGGCGTCACCCCAGAGGGCCGTGGTACAGAAGAGCGCTGCTGCGAGAGGGCGGCCTGAGCTGATTGTGAGGCACGCAAATCATTGCGAGAAAGCGCTGGTGAAGAGTCGCGTGGTGATGCTGCGGTCGCTCCAGCTGGGCTTTCGACCAGCCCCCTGTGGGATTCGAACGATATACCACTCAGCATCTGCTTTAGAGAGCTAACAGGGCCTCGCTGCTTTGTCTGTTCAGAATGAGTTGCGGATGTGGTGCCACGAGGGGAGCGTGGGGGGTGATACCACACACCGCGCGCATCCTCATAGAAGACGTCGCCGCGCTGCGAGTGGCCCGGCTCCGGCTGCAGAGCAATTATACGCACAGCGGTGTCCGAGCCAGTGAAGGGACGCTGCTGAACCTGCTGGCCATTAAGGGGCTTGTCAGGGTGTATTGGACGTGGAAGAGGGGAGGGCATGTCTCCGCCCATGTCCCAGCTACTGTTTGTGGTCCGACGCATGCTGCAAATAAATGTATATATATATATATATATATGCAGCAGTCCACAGCAACAGCGAATCAGAGAGAATTGTTGTGTATGGAGTATGAGATCTGTGCCTGCACAGTTCCTCCACCTTTAGTGTCGAACCTCCGCCTTGGTCGGGGAAGTGAAGCACACGTATTGCTACGGATACAAAGGGAAAAAAATCAAGAACACACACACACACACACACACACAGAATGACAGAGAGAGGGGGGGGGTGTCTGTGCAGGGAAGGTGTAAACGCTCTTATTCTGTACCCGTTGCTTTCTGTTGTGGGAAATCGTTTTTTTTTTCGTTCTTGAGAGTGCGCATTGAAATGTGAGAGTTGCAAAAGGCGAGAAAGACACAAAATTTATAGAAAGAACGTACGATGAGGGATTTTTCAAATATCTGCAGCGATGCTGGGAGATCTCACTGGATCATGTTTCGCAATACTCTTGCTATTCGTGTCTGTGCACACTACGAAAGCCAAATAAGTCTATTTTTTATTATTATGAAAAGACAACATAGTATGTCCAGTTAGAAAATGACCGAAACAGTGAAACGCCAAGAGCGAAATCATGGAACAATCATGAAGAAATAATAATAATAATAATAACGGTAGCAAAAACAACAACAGCATTGCGTACAGTATTTATCATTACCAACCATCCAGCAATTAAATTGTTATCGCCTATTTAGATATTTGGTTTTTGTCCCACCCCTTTCTTTTGTATCCCCTCTGGCACCTTCTTTTTTTTATCTTCTCACTGCCATAGTGTGCTGTGTAGCACTTTCCAGCAAGCAGACAGCTCAATGAGGGAGGCAACGTATGACTGCCTCAACGTGTTTGGAGAGCACAAATAACAATAATAAAATCAATAAACAGTATGAGGAAAAGAAGACAACAACAACAACATATTTTTTAAAAGCCCTTTTCATTCTTTTCTCTTCTTTTTAATGATATCAGTCAGTGATGACAAGTGCATGAATCTCCTCTACGGTATCAAAAAAAAACTCTGGGAGATAAGCATCCAGCTTTCTCTCTCTTTTCCCATTGTACGCCCCCACCAAGACCGGGGAGAGGGATCAAGAACAGGTGGTTGCTTACCATCTTTCCTTTTCTTCACTCCAGTGTGAATGCCTGCATGTACATGTGTATATTATTCAGCTTCACTTCCGCTCGTTTCCTTGTTATCATATTCCCCCAACTTCTAATCCGATAGGCCCTGCTTCCTTCCTTCCCACTAGTCGGGGGGCTTCAATTTCTGGGTACCATCGCGCATACACAAAGAGGCAACAACACGAGCAGAGGACGATTACCACTTATGTGTCTGTAGTGTATACGCTCATATAAGAAAGAAACATATAAAAAAAGAAAGCAGGATGGGAGGAGAAATTTCTAGCACGCGCACACGCCAGAAAGGCATTTTTGCGCACAGTCAAATCGACTCTAGCGCAATATATGTATGTATATGTCGTACACACGGGAAAGTAAGAGGAAGAAGATGAGATTCTAACTAAAGTAACTCATACATACAAGCACACACATAGGTGTAGAGGTTATCACACGCACACAATCAAAAGGAAAAAAGTCAGGGAGCCTTTTTCTATTATTTACTCTGCATAGGCACTTCTATCACCTCTTCAATCCGTGCAGTCCTCTTTTTTTTCCCCTCTTCGTCATTGAAACTGCTCATTTGTGTGTGTGCATGAGTGTGGTGCCATACTATCGTTGCTAGCCCAGCAAGCACACAGGTGCGACGTGATGTGTAGCAGTGCGTACTCAGAGCTGTACCTGTGTGCTTAATGGGGAGTGGATTGACCTATATTTACACAGCAATTACAATAAAATATATTGAAGTGAAACACACACACACACACAACAACAGAAAAAAAAAAGAGGCGCACCAAAGGAGAAGAGAGAGGGGGCAAGGCAATATATATCAACAGCAGAAAGCGTATACGCATGGGGAGAAACATGAAGGTGATACGAAGATTGTGGGTGGCGCTGCTTGACCAGAGAAAGAATACGTACATAAAACTTCTGCTCTCAATCTAAGAGAAATATACGTCAGCATATACAAGCAGGGAAGGTGAAAAAAAGAGAGAGAGAGAAAAAAAATGAATCATGGTATCATATTAAACGGGATGAGGAAGAGAGAGAGAAGGGGAGGGGGGGGGA
>JAODGE020029821.1:0-11710 GCA_027574965.2 Ecitophya simulans
ATGCGAAACAATTGCGAAAAAATAATCTAGATTGAATTGGGGCAATTAAAACTTACTACCGTTCCTGGTCTGGTTGGTTATTGCACGATCCTATTACCGCCAATAAGTGAATCATAATCCATGTAGGCGGACACCTCTCGCTTGGCTGTTTGTAATACTTAAGTGATTAAGACGAGTTGACAAATTATCTTACGCATCTGAAATTCAGAGCACTTGCAATGCCTATTGGCTTTAATCTGTCGCGTCATTGTGCTACAACCATATTACGATATTGTAACATAGGCGTATGTCCAGAATACAAATTTCTGACATTGGTTTAAAGTCGCTATGCGATAATTGCGGCCATTTTACACGTATGACTTTGCAAATGTTGACTGATGCCACTTAATTTGTAGAATGACGCACGCGTGCACGACCAATTAATTGCGCGCATCACACGACGAACGTGGAAAAATGCACAAACAAGAAATGAAACAAAGCATAGCCATGTTTGAGAAGAGGCTCTCCCACTTACGTGCAGCATGGAAGATGAAGGAAGGTGCAATGCAGCAATTCTACCCCTTTACATGTACCGAAGACTAAAATAATCTTGCACTTTCACGTTTCATTTTATAATTTATTTTCTACAATATAATATAATAATTCTAAAGTCGCTTAAATGTGTGCTTTTGAAATAATATTGTTTTAGTTTCGAATAAGATATATATGTGTATTCCTACCTATATTGTTTCCAAGTTTCGATTAAAAAAATGATCGGAATATATGTAATCCCGGTGTGTCGTTCCTCAAATAATCGATAACGAATAGATAGTTTCATAAACCTCGTCATGGTATTTGAATTGTGTATATTTTACAATCATATTAACAATTAATATGAATAATCTATGTTCATAGAGTATTTATTTATATAATTTAATATATTATTCTTGTGAAGAAGGTGATAATTATGTTTGCCTTTAAATACATGCCGTTTTGTTTCTCGTAAGTACATAAGAAATATTTAGTATCTAACTTTCCCTTATGCTTATGAAAACAAATCAAAGATGCGTGAATTAATAGTACATGCAAGATTTCATATGATAATTTCTCATCATGTAGTACAATGTACGTGGAAGTGCGAGTGTTATATTGAACAGGTTTATTCAGTAAATGTTATTTATGATTAAGCAACTTATTACCTTTCTTTGAATTCAATTACTTGTCAACAACTAGTTTGTACATAAATCATATTACAACTAAATTCAGATGTTAGTATGCTCGGCACTAAAATATAGCACATTCCTATTAAG
This sequence comes from Ecitophya simulans, assembly GCA_027574965.2. NCBI lineage: Eukaryota > Metazoa > Arthropoda > Insecta > Coleoptera > Staphylinidae > Ecitophya > Ecitophya simulans. The sequence continues at coordinate 1,290 of JAODGE020029821.1, forward strand.
GGACAAAACGTGCAACGTTGCGTTGTGTGCACACTTGCACAAAATCATCTTATTCCGATAGTTTAATAAATACTAATAATAATTTAGCATCTTAAACAAGGCAAGATTCCATAACAGATGGCTTCTCTGTAATCTGATTCATATTTTCACTTTACATATCATAAAAAATTCTTAGAATTTCTTTTCATCGTCATGTATAATTATATATAATTATATAATTTAGTATTTGTTACTTAAACCCCTCTTGCTCGGTTAAAGCATAATTTATGAAAACATGCTTAACTTTGAAACATGTATCAGACCAGTACATTTATCTGATATTACTACCATTTAATACTAGCACCCAATTCCGCATGCTTAAACCAGTTCACACATTAACTTAAATCTAATAATTGTACTAAAAGAAAATATCACTTATTGCTTGTTTTCTTCAATCTCGAACACACCATTCATCGGATCGAAAAAACAAGGTTGTTACGTTTCATAGTCATTCTTCAAAAGTGAATGGGGATATTTCGAAATCCTAACTGATACTGATACCACCCACTGGCTTCAAGAGGGGACTTGCGTTGAACTATTGTTACATCCTTGACATGTTTTCTAGTCGTCGTGAAATAGATCCTCCTTCTTCAAGTGGATTATTGTGTCGATTACATATTCCCTAGTCGTCAAAAATGGGACACTCAAAAAGGAGGCCTATCGCGTGTGTGGGGGTGTTTTGTACCATTGAGCACAGAAGGTACATCCAAAAAATTACATTATCTTCTTTATCAATTCACTTATGGATATAATACCTAACTAAACATCTATTTTAAATGTTAGTTACGCAACAGCCTGGTGAGTTGGTCGCGACAAAAACTGGCCGCGCGCTAAAGCGTTAGAATTTATTATATTTTGTATTGTATTTGTGTATCCTAATTCATCTCGAAAATTCCGATGGGCATGAACTTGGCGGCGTACTTTCAGCCCGTCAAAAGGGCAGAGATGCTTACGTGTTATGAAACGGACAAACACTTCACGTCGCAATCTGCCAATTTGCGAGCGAAACCGGTACGCAGAGGTGAGACAAGCCGACACAACCTTGCAATTTTATATTAATTCAACGTGGATTAACATACTCCAGCAACCGGAAAGAAACGGCATTTTCTCGCGTGTTGATCGAATTCGTTCCGTTTAATATATTGACTTTTGGAAATTATGATGATAAAGGTGGGTGTAAAGGCACCGTTTAATATATTTTCAACTTAACTAGGTTCTAGTAGAAAATATTGCTTGGAAATTTTTAGTTTTCTTTTTATACTTTTATGTAAAACGGGAGATATTGGTTGCCATCCTTCGGAGTAGATATCGACAATGTGGCCGTCCTTATTTAGGTAAAATTTGCTCGATGGAATTGTGTCAGCTGTTTCAACGTACGATGCGTTTAGATCGATTTATAAAACGTATGGTTTTTATTAAAATGTATGATCAGTTCTCGATATTACAACAATTGTTTGAGCCATTTGAAGTAAGTTATTTAGTTAATAGGGACTTTGAAATCAATCGTTCATATACCGCTTCATATCCGTAGCGCAAACCAAGTGGCAAATGTGTTATAAGAAACGTGAACCGGGCGAGTTCGTCTAATAATTACCAAATCTATCGTTCGTTATAGTGTTACTGGTTAAAGTCTTGATTATTTAGCAATTCTTTGTGTAATTATTTTTGATAATTTAGAACATGTCAATCACACTAAGAATAGTTTGCGCACATGGTGATCCATAATATCGGAATTGCAACGCCACTATTGTTCCTAACACGCGCTCTCCAGTTCGTGGCTAATGCGACGCTTGGCCTGCCGTTTGCGGAACTCGTTAAACTCTTCCTTCATGGCCTGGACGCGCGCGTCGATGTTATCGTAGCGCATGCTGCGCGGTGTGCCGTACGATTTGCGGAACATGGGCGTCTCCGAATCCACATCCCTTGGTCCGGTCGGTGTGCTCGGCGTGGGCGTCGGGGTCGAGGGATCAAATTCGTAATGGCCGTCCACGCTGCCCACGTCGACTGCTTTAAGATGCTCGGATGCCGAAGGTGAAGTTGACATTAACTCTAACCAGTGCCCCACTAACGGCGGCGGTGGCGGCAGTGTGCACGGCGGAGGTGGCGGTGGTCGGTACGGTGGTAGCCGCCAATCGGTGAACGTGCTGCCGCTTTGCGAACTCTGATTTTGCTGGGAAGTGTTCTTACTGCCGAAGCCGCTGCTGCTTGAGCGGCTCTCGGGCGAGCGGTCCAGATGATCGGGCGAGCCGAGCTCCGGCGCACTCCGCGCGATTCGAGCATGTCTGGGCAGCAGACGTGCTCGGGAACGCGAATACGCGGTGGGCATTCGAATTCGCGGACTGTCGCGTATAGGATGGACTGGAATGAAACCTTGTGATTCCTCGTGGATAGCTCTAAGGCTCGGTAACTCCTGCGAGTACCTTTCGTGCACCGAACGCAACTGTACAAAACCTGGGGGCGTGGGATAAGAGCGTTCCGCACTACTCGGGTGGCGCACTGAACTGAGATCACTGAAGTACATAGGCGTCCATGGAGAAAGCAACAGAGCGCTGGACGCGGCGGGCGAACTGGACTGAATCTGCTGCGGATGATAGATTGTCGGTATTGGCTTCATGGGATAGTGCGGATGATTGCCAGCAATAAACCGCGCCAGGATTCGAGCACTTTCACCCGAAGCGTCCGATCGCAGACTCAGTTCGCTCGGATATCCGATGAGAGGTTTGCGCCACGACGACCGATTGGGCAACGTTGATCGTCGCGATAGAAATCCGCCATCGTCGCTGCTCGAAAGATTCGAAATGCTGTCGGCTCGCAATGACGCATCTCCCAGCACGAATCGTCCATCTGCTGTGCGCGATATGCGGGCTAACGACTTCGATGGTGCTTGAAGATATTCGGAGTGCCAACTAATACTACTGCCCGAGCGGCATCGGTCTTTTGGCCACACCCAGTTAAATACGAAGTGTATTGCCCTTACACCTGGTATTCGGCCTTTCCTAAGTCTAAACTCAGAGAAACATAAATTAGACGTTGTATTTGTAAACCAAAACAATGCATAAACAAAGAAAGCATTCCAAACAGCAATGTAATCCACACAAACCCTAACAAAAACCACAAACAAAAAACTCCTATTCGCATGCTCGAAATGATGCATTTGTCGGATAATGAGTGAAAAACATGTCAACTCGCGCAGGTTTAAAGAAAAGAACTGCACACAATTTAAATCAATTTAAGCAGGTGTTATGAACTGTTCTTCGGAAGTTCAAAGTGAAATGTAATTCCATAAGCGAAATCAACCGAAAATTTAATAAAACAAAACAACACAATGTCTAGTTTTAAGTCAGGGATAACATGAAGTTACAAAAGAAGCGTGCGAATGAAATTTTATACTTCTGAACAAACACATGTGACAGTGCGAACGGATGTGGTCTCAGCGAACCCCTTCACCTTTTTTCCTCCTGTTCCACGCGAGCGGGCGGGCATTAACACATTGTTGGGATCAGAGACTGACAAAGAAGAGTATTACAAATTCGGTAAAACAAAATAGTAGTTGTTGTGTGTCGTGTTCATAAATTATTTGATTGATAAAAATTGTAATTTCTCAGGCGCAGGTTTTGGCCTTACGAGTGTGAATATTGACATTGGCAAACTTTACAAACAACGCTCAATTAAAAGATTATGACATGATAAAATGTGATTAATAAAAATATTATTCTAGCATAAAATTTGTTTACATTTTTAAAAAATGAACAATTTCTCCTTTCAATTTATCACGAATTAATCACACCATTGCCAATATTATTTGGTTATTGTTTCCTTTATACTAATAAAGGCAGTATTATAATTTTGTCGTATAGGATCCCAGAATGATAATTTTATCCCTAACTGCAAGATAACTCTGTATGCTTGATACTATGCTTGAAACAAATGATCTCCTTCATGCCTCACTTGTCACAAATTATGTAGAATGTATTACCAAATTTATCAATCACCGCCACAATAAATTACTTACTAGATAGATGATTGAAAGTTAGCACGTGCCAAATTTGAATATACTAATTACTTGCGAATGCAATCTAACTGTTTGAGTAGGTAGTAAATTAAATCTATTACCAAGAACAACATTCCAAGAATAAACGAAGCACATTAAATAGAAAATTAAAGCGTATTATGAACGTCTGTACTGTGTAAGTTATTGAAATAGGTATTCAACAGTTATTCAAAATATTAATGATAAATTTGCTCATTGTTCATACTACGCTTCTATCAACTAGAACATAAATCTATCATAACAGATTCCACCGTCAAATGCAACCTCAACTGCTAAAAACAAAGCCGTACAGTAACTTCAAATGTGCGTAACGTAAACATTCGCAAGAGCTAATCATATTATACAAACGACAGTGGATAATTTAAATCTTATATGAACAACAAACGTTCTATTTGAAAAAAAAAACTCTCACTTTTTACGTGGGCGATTCGCTAAATATGCGTTTATCTATGAAATTCGCGTCGCGACAATAATTCTGGAATATCACGTAATTGCATCGGTGTGTCCGGTATGGTGTTTTTATAATAGAGGAGGATTTTTTATAATTTGGTCGCACTGTCTAGCGGATCCGCGTTCATCGGACGCTTACGGTTGTTGTCAACGCTTGTCCCAGGTATAATAAATACGCTCTCGTAATCTCGATAGGACTCTGACTCAACCGTTCTATAAGATAATACACAATTACATTTGTTTTAGATTAACAAAAGGCAACACCTTATTACTACAGTACAATGTCATTAATGTCAATATGCTATTTATATTTGTTAATATTTGTGCTGGGCCACTGTTCAATAGTTGGGGCTAAATGTTCCAATTGGTTGTGTTTTATCGTTAGCATGTAATGTGTGTAATGCATTGGGATATATGCTTGCACTTACTTTTTCAAAGGCACTTGACTTTCCGTTGTACCACCGCCATTTCTGGAGTCCGTTATACGACATGCAACCATGTTATATGCTGCAACACAGTATAATATATTCGCTTGAACATACAGCAGTTGTTGACGAAAGTTTACCTTTCTCTTGTTTCCGACGCTTTCGTTTGTTGCATATCTTAACGGCGCAAACTGATAATATGATAGCTACAATGAAAAAAAGAATGCCACCGACAACGCCGGCTGTGATGGCTTTGTGCTTAACACGAGCAGGCACCGGGAATTTCACCTCTTCACTGCTCTCGTAACTCTTCAGGGAGTTTGCCAATATTCTGAAGTAATAAGTTCGACCGCCAACCAAATTTTTGACTGAAACGAAATGAATCGTTAAATATTAAGCAAGCGATAGTTGGATCGTACTCACCTAAATAATTTGTATCTACTGGTCGGATTGAATTCTTATTTAAATTCTTCCAAGGCCCGTCCGTGCGGTACTTAATTGTATAATATTGCACGAGGTTGGCCCGCTCTAAGGGTGCCTGCCAGCTGATCATAAAACCATTCGCAATTTCTGTGACTGTTAAATTTCTAGGAATACCCGGTTTCGGGCCTGTAAAGGGCAAATAAACACAATGAACATCCACCCATACCATAAGATTAGTTAAACAGGCATCGGCGTCCCAAGAGTTAGCGAAAGCGTCATTCAGCACAGAATGATTAAAAATAGAAAAGCAAAACGTTTAATCTTATAACTACCTTTCGGCTTCAAAACTGGAGGGACATACACGGCACCAGTCGAATCCGTTGGTAAAATAACAATACTATAATCTAAAACATCTGGAAATAAAATACAATGAAAATAAAAGAAAAAATTTCAAACCACAAATAATATCAATTTGTCATTCTGTACTGAATAATGTGCTTTGTAACAAGAAACCTTTTCAAATGCGCGCCAGAGAACAAGCTTACCGGAATCGCTAGCGGCAGGCATGAAGGGGGTCGGTGTAACTTGCACTTTATAAGGTAATCCCACTTCTTATCCAAGAGTTAGCATTTATGAAAGGCAAGTTCAGTACAGTTAGCAAAAATCAGTGTAGTTAACGTGTTTTCTTGTTGAGAAAGACAACCGTGGGGTTAAGTGTACTAAAATCTAAATGTTAAAAGTAGCTCTTACCCAACGTTCGAACAGTGATGATCTGACTCATCATACCATCGCCTAAAGCGTTCTTGCCGACCACTTGAAACTCATACGTGGTGCCGGGCGCCAATCGATTAATAGTAACCTGAGTGCTTCCCGACGGTGTAACGGGTATTGTAGACCACTCGGAAACCCCAGCTTCGCGATACCAAATCGTATAATCTTGCTTGTAGTCGGGGCCACCGCTGTATCCTGGCAGCCAAGATAGCGTTACTGCAAATTCCGAGGCGGTCCCGGTCAAATTGTACGGCGCATGCGGTTGGGTACCCTCGACAACCAACTGCGTTGTTGCAACAATAGTCGCCACTTCGTTGGACGCAACGCACTGATAAAAACCAAAATCGGAACGACGCAACGATTCGATTGTTATATTTCCGCCGGTCGTCCGTATTCGATTCTTCTGCAAGGGTGTGCCATCTCGACGTTGCCACTCGATGTTGGGTTTTTGCGTTCCTTCGGCTTCTTGGGCATCACAGTGCATTTCCACCGTTTCCCCCACTTTGCGTTGGTACATGTTTTCAGGCTCAATTGTAAAAATTGGTGGTTTTCGTACCAGAACTTCCATGGGTCCAGATGAACCCTGGGTTCCTTGAGCATTATAGGGCGTACACGTGTATCTCCCTTGGTGGTTTTGATTAACGCGTGTAAATAGCAATGACCCATTATTCATTATCACTATATCCTTCGTTTGGTATGGTTCCAAGAGTCGTTTGTCTTTGGTCCACGTAACGTATTGTAGGGGAGGGTTTGCTTTGATATAGCATTGTACTACACCCGCTAAACGAAACGGCAAATATTGAATTGTTGGAGTAAAGGTAACCTTTGCTGGATCTGTGAAGATACAAATCATATACACCACGCATTAGTACGGAATTCACATCTTGATGTGCAAAATAAAGAGTAACTCACATTCTACGTTCAAATATGCAGATGCCGACTGCGGCTCTCCAATTCCATTGCTCACTTCGCAGAGATATTGTCCACTATCATCAGCGCTGACGGGATTTACGACAAGCGAACCATCTCGTCGAATCGTAACCCGCGTCTCCAACGACGCGACTTCTTTAACGGGAGCTCCTTCGCGATACCACTTGACTGTGACGTTGCCGGGCAGTGCTTTCGCTTCGCAATTAAATTGCACCTTCTCTCCTTCGAGCTTAGTTTGATTAGTTGGTGGTACCATAATGACTGCGCCGCCCGCAATAATGACGCGTGCTGTGTGCGAGATTTGACCTTCGCCGTTTCTAGCAATGCAGGTGTAATCGCCAATGTCTTCATGATGTATGTTAGATATTCGCAATTCAGTTCCGTCATTGAAGATGCCTGATGATGAGAAAACGTATTAAAACAACATTCTGCCGAATTAACAGTGCTACACACCTATGCTCCCGGAAGGTTCTACAGGATTAGCATCCTTGTACCACAATATCTCGGGAGTAGGCGTACCTTCTGCTTGACAATTCAGAATTATGGCATCTCCCAAATTTACATAGATTACATCTTCCGGCGTGACTATAAAGCGTGGCGGTGCGTGCACATCCAAGTGAAACCACGTTCCATTCTTTTTATTGCCGTTTGGAGAGCGGTTGAGAAAAACCACCTTGCATTCGTACCTGAGTAATGAAGTTGCAAAATAAATGCGCAAGCACAACACAAATATGCCATAATTACCATCCCTGATCAGATTCGCGAATGTCGGTCAGGTTGAGTGACGCCGCACCATAAGGTGAATCGGCCGGTACTCTGGCCACGCGCCCTTCGTAACCGGGGCCACTATGTGTTGGATAACTCTCATACCATATGTAGATAGGGATATCCTGACCCTAAATCATTAATTGCTTTGATTTATTTCAACTCGAAATATTTACCCAGGTTCGCAAGAACCCGCCAACTACGAAACTACAAACAAACTGCAGTAACTTAGCAACCATTTACATCGTAAACTTTAACATGCAATAATTGTTACAAACGCTAAATTAAAATAATATATAAGTTATGTGTTTATATTTATTAGATCAAACTAAAATTGTAATACTATGTTAATCATTGTAAGTGTGCAATTCTAATTGTTTAGATATGTTAATAAAACATAATACGTGCAACAAACATAACAATACAGAGAGGAGATAGAGAGGTAAAGCTGTGCAACACATATTGCGTCCAAACAAAAAGCTCTGGTGTGTGTGAAGGAGAATTCAAATAGTTCTAGCTTTACACTCTCAAATCTCCTGGTTACTGGCCAATCAAAACCAAAAAGTGCATCGCCACTTCAGTCAATCCTACGTCATAACATTTGGACTGACGTGGACGTTCACACCAGATATTAACTAGTACTGCATGTCGTATCGTATATTGTAAGAACTTTTCAAAAACTTGGCCATCACCAAAAGAGGGATAAATACAATAAAGGGTACTTAGGTTTAAGTACGCTTAGTAGTAGTGCTGAGAGAGGTTGTGAAATCGTACCGTTTCGCCTACCTTCTTCTCCCATTGCAACACATAAGGGACTGGGTGTCCTTCTGGGAACTCCACGTGGCAGTTGAACACCACGGACTCACCCAATATTGCTGTAATGTGCACAGCATCTTGGAAACACAAACCTAGCGATCAAAACCGAGATTAGCACCAAGTCACATAGATGTTCGCTTCTAATCACGCACCTTCATACACTTGCAGGGCAATGAAGGCGAAAACCAGCAGTATTACTGCCGTGCTTGTCGGTGGACGAGAATTGACCTCTGGGTCAGTACACATACCCATTCCGTCGGTCCCATGCCTCTAGCTAGCGCATCTTCATGGTTGGTCCTGCTGAAATGCGAAATATATTAATTACGATAAGTAAACACCCCGTCACACCATGTTAATTAAAATGACAAGACAATTTAGTAATTGTTGGGATTTTAAGAAGGTCCCATGTGTCAGCACTTTTCTGTTGTGAGTAGGGCGTGTTGTGTTAGTGAAAATATGATATACGAGTAACACGAATTTTCGACAATTTGCGATTGTTGCATACAACTATTGTTAGGCATATAAAATTGTTATTGTTGTTGATACACACCTTACACCGGCCACGTTACACGATTATTCGGCATACAAAATGAATGGGGAAGTCATTTGTTTTTGATAAAGCTACTCAACGCTTGCACCCTGCAAGCGCAACTTCGGTGATTTATGAAAGCCCGTCGATCGCATTTGCACGAAACATGAACGCTGCACGGACCACGCCTCGTCGCCGGCGGCAATTTGTTATAAACATACGCACTAGTGAAATGATAGCAAATAACTCGGGGTTGCACGAGGGATGAGCGAAGCGAACGCACAGGTGCAGCGGCCGGGTGGGTTTCTGCACAACCGCGCTCGTTCGCAGCTGCGCGTGCGATTCGCCACGGCAAGAAGAGACTGGGCTCGCCCGCACCCCGCGCACTCGCGCGACCGGCGCACAACAACCCGACGACGCTGCTGCTGCAGCCGCCGCCGCCGCCGCCGCCGCGAACCGACCAACCACCCGCCCCGGTTTCCATTCGACATATTGATCGACCGACCACCCGACCGACCGCCCCGGCTCGCGGACACCATAACGGGCGAAACATTCAATGCGTTGCAACCACATTATTATCTTATAACGTTGAACTCGCAGCGGCAATGTCGTCGACGAACGCGTTTTGCCCCTTATGCCGTTCGATGAATCGCCATAGCGCAACGAACATTATTGTCGACCGTTCGATTCGTGCCGTGTCTGAAATTCGACGATTCCCTAGTGCCTGAAATCATTTAAGTATAGACAGTATCGCGCTAAGTGGAGCGAATCGATTGCTAGACTTAACTCTGACGTCATGGGTGGGTCTTGGTGACGTCAAAGCGCGCAGAAAACGTCATGCGCCCCCACCACTTCAAAAATGCCGGGGGCCGGAAACCCGGAGCTGATCTCGTACTTTGGTCGCAATGCGAGTAACGCAAAGGATAATGCACCTTGTTTGAACCTTGCTCCGAGTGCAGTAATAAAATCCCCTTGTGATCAAGATGGCCCAAAGCACGAATCTATTTCTGTACATGACAAAATCCAAACATTAAACCACTAAACTTTTTACGGTTGATATAGATGCCTAAAAACGCAACACCGTGTATCGCCTGGGAAATCAAATGTGTGCGTCATAAACGAAACTGTCTCAAAATACATGACAATCGTGTTTGTGTCAAATCAGTTTACACTGATACATCAAAGTGATAACACACATCTACATTTTAAAAGATTTGTTTGC
>JAODGE020029825.1:0-18089 GCA_027574965.2 Ecitophya simulans
ATTACCTAGACAATATACATTGAAATATAAAATTAAGGATTGTGCAAATTGTTTTATAATTGTACTTTTTAATACATAACATTTTACGTGAAGTTTATCTTGTAGATGCCCAAAGAATAAACAGAGAAGTTGTTAACGGGTTGAAATGTTTTTACTAGTTCATCATTAGAGAAATAAGACTTGAAATAATATAATATTGGGTTTTGATTAATAAATTCGTAATTACACATTGATGTTATCATGTAACACACATATATAAAACTTTTTATACATTTGCATTTCCGTCTATTCTTGAGGGACAACCAAAGTGGAGATCCTAATTTTAGAAAATTATAAGGAAATTATAAATTTAAACACGCAACGTTCTTGGGGACGAGCAATGTGCTAGGTAGAGCATAGTACAAATTTTCTTCAAAAGTGATATTGTTGCTTTATATTTTGGTATCTGTTTATTTGCATTGACAGCTCTTCCACTTTTTATTTTCTTAAGGCTACTTTGAGACAATATCTAAAAGCTGTTTGCTGAAAACGGAAAGTCAAAGCCATAACTTTAGGACAAAGACATACCTCGAGTTACAAGTACTTTGCACCTACGCGTTGTTTGATTGTTGACTTTAACTATAAGAAGGAAAGAAAAAAGATAGAAATAACATGCTAGTAATTCTTAGGAACTTCGACTTATACGGAATTGTTTCGGAACGATCTAATTACGTATCTCGAGATATATTTGTATTACAAGGAAATCTTATCTTGGTCGGCGATATTAAAAGACAGGTAAAAGTAAAACTATAATCAAACTTGAAGCAACCAGTGTATATAATTTTTTTCTGTTTCATAATTTATAATAACAATGCCACAATGAAAAATTGTGGCACAGTGTATCGAAAATTGTAAACATTGTTTAATAATGGTACTACAATACTACTATTTATCTTTAATATTCAAGCTCTTGATACAAAAGTAAATAACATATTTTCCAGGGTGCATCAAAATGAGACTCGCGATAATAATATATTGTGTCTTTATTCATAAATCCGTAATTACACATTGTTGTTACCAAACATAATCACAATTATAAAAACGGATATCTTATAGAATGAATCCACGATTTGTGGTGCATGTTGCATGTTCTACAATTGTGATACTGTAATTTTGTATCTTGGTTTCTGTTCATTTGCATTCGCAGCTCGTCCACGTCACGTTGCATCGCATTTTCACCTATCGCTACCAACGCAAACATGGTAAACATATCAATTGGTAAATTCATTATTGTGATGACAATCGAGACAAAACGTTTCCACTAGCTTCCGCTTATTTTATTCACCTTTTAAATTATGTATATTATTAGTAAATATTAAATATATAAAACAACATTTTATTTATTAACATCATTTACAAACCACTATCATTTATTTAAATATATTGTTGTTCTTTATTAGCATCGTATTATTATAATATTTATAATAATATCGTTAATTAGTGTTGTTTTTCACCGTTTATTATTAGCATTAGTCGCAATGTTAGTTTAATATTACAATTAATCATTATAAATATTCTCGGGAGTAGTAAAAACGTTCAAAGTAAGTCATATAAAATTCCATTCATGTCTTTTCAATTGTGTCGTCCTGTAAATCTGTCGAGGTAAAGTCACGGTCGCTTAGAAGTAAATTGAAGGTTTGCCAAACTTGAATTTAGCGTGCCGAACGTTTGAAATTATCCACAAATCATGTTAGGAGATTGCCAATCACCAAATAGCTCGCAGGTCAATCTTATACTCGAATACGTCTGGAATTCGTGGTTGCTCGGATGCTCCTCGCACATCTCGACACAGCTCATGTATGAGTACTTATATTACACATTAATATCATATTTATCCATAAATTGTACCTAATGTGCGTAAATAGTTACATTGAAAGTCCCCGTGGGTTTGCATCATTGTCCTGACCACGCCACCTTTGTCCCAGTCCTTGGGTTGAGGTTGGTCAGCGTTCGGTTACGATTATTATTTAATCAGTTTTGAGATTTTGCGGTCGTTTGTACAATTTACACGCACGGGCCGGGCGGAAAGTCAGCGCGACGCCGATTCGTAGTCGTAGAAGGGCTCATCAAATCAAGAACGTCGTTTTAGTAAGCAAGTTGGCACAATGTGGTATCGTTTGTTAGTAAAATCAGTTCACAGTTGGCATCAGTATTGCTTGACTCCTGCCACAGTAAGTACAGCGTTATTGCCTTCTGTAAGGCTCTATAATTCGAATTCGCATCGAGCTGATTTTCCGCGGCCACGTTGCCTTACTAAACAATCAACCCAACCGGATAAAATAATTTTGTTAGGTTGCTCTGACTTGTGTCCGATGATCTCAACCACAGATCTCTCTCACCGTTTAGTTCGTCAATTCTTGGTATGTAATTATACGTATAATTATTACAATTTGTTCATTCCTTCTTCAGTTATCTTATATCATTTAAAGGTTACAAAATTTAGCACCTATAGTTTCTTTTACACCAAATACACATCCTATATATAATTAGAGTGACTTATAAGTACGGATGACGCAGAAGTCACATGGAAACATAAAAATTATGCGCATCCGTAACATGATCGAAACACACAGTGTTCAATGGTGGTTGACGAGTACCGTTAATTAATAGCAATAGGTAATCATAATAAAAAACGCCAATAGAAAACGTCGAAAATGTCGTAAAGCATGGCTCAGTGTGCGATCGCGTTTTGTAAACAGTTTTCTCCTCGAGCTCGAATCGATGCGCGACTGATGGCTTATTATAAAATCACCGGAAGGCGTCGCGCTTTGCGACCGGTTTGGCTGAACCTGCTTTTAATGCGTAGGGAACGAGTCGCGAAGATCGCGCCTAATGAGGAAGAGGACGAAGGCGGAGAGACAAAGCGGAAGTAATTCGGTCACACCTCGCGAACCTTCAGCACTTCGCCGCGCTCGCGCGCTTTCAATTACATGCTCGACGTTTGCGGCACGAATGAGATGATTAAATTGCTCTTCGCCTGCGTCGTAGATGACGGTTCGTCGAATGTGCGCGAACGCACAGCTTTTTGTCGACACCAAATCCGACGCGCGAAACGCGACGCTTTCCGCTACTTCAATCAAGTGGAAAACAATGCGCGCGCGCGTTTGGCTTATATAAAACGTTATTACTTACGGAGCGAACATCCAGACGATTAAAGATTGTCAAATTGTACACGTGGTAGTTATTCATTTGTTTCCAATAAATATAGCGTTTGCACGTTTCATGGTATAATATAGTTCTGTCCTCGTATATAATATATTTTATTTCGTGCATTCATATTTGTTCGTCAATGTTCATTATTAGTACGTCATGGGTACGTTCTTGTGTGCATGTGTGTCTCGCCGCGTCCTTGGGCGACTTGTTGCTCGGGAGAAAATCGAAAAATTTAACAAAACGTCGACGTGCTTATGCTTTGGCACTGCGCGTTCGAATTCGCTCGTCGCATTGAACGTCTATTGGCGATCGTGTCGGCACTGCCGAGCAGCGAAACGATAGACGCGGAGACGTTAAGTTAATTATTATTGCTTCCTAACACAATTTTCGCTACACATTCAGGTGCTACGAAGCAGTCGTACGCCCCGTTCGTAGCATGAGGTTTTTGAATCTCGACCGAGTCGAAGCGGCAGCGACCAAAAAACACCGCATTGTCGTCGAGCTGTTTACAAACATCCAGATGCAAATATATGCGGATCTGTATCGGCACGTGTAGTGTGTGGGTGCGTGTGTGTGACACATAGTTAGGCCCGCAACTTCGTTACAGTTTCCTAAGCCTTGGAAGTCAGATGCGAATTCGTTCTCCAGCTGGCCTGATCGTTGGTTACGTGGAAGACGGGCTTGTATCGTTAAAAGTAGCCATTCTCATGCGCGAATGTCGCTCACCGGCTGTACTATTGGAGGTAATGCAAAATGGTGTCAATATGTGTCCGTAGATTGGTCTTGCCACGACATAAAAATTTGTTGGGCTAGAACTAACACACAGCCTCTATATTCCAAAAGTGTTCATGGTATGTATAAATGCCTTCGTCCGTGTGATGTTCTGAGAATGGTTTTTAATAAATTGTTACATATACGGTTTACTACGATTAGTCAGTCCTCTCGCGCACGTTTTAGAACACGATTTGAGCGGTGTACAAATATAAAAATTTGTTCTTACATATTCCTCCCTATATCTCTCTTCATCTCTCTCTCTCTCTCTCTCCTCACCTGCAAACGCTTCTTGCTTCTGCTCGCTGCACTCCGGTTATTTTATAAACATCGATACAGGTATTATTTGTTGGTGCCAGCGCGGTGATGGTGCGATGATCGTTTAAACAAACACGTTTAGCCACAGAACGCAAGGGACTGCACGGTCTGATATAGGAAGTGTATTTGAGGTTGCGCGTCCGCTTTTCGTGATAGAACGTCAGTTGTAGAATCCGCGATTCATCGCCGCGCGATTCCGATTGTGCCACTTGCAGCGCAGGATGCGCATGTACGTTCGGCGAAAACTCGCGTTGCAGAGCGCGTAGCACATCGGGTTGATGGTCGAGTTGATGTAGCACAGCGCGTAGACGAAGTCCCAAACGATCGGCGGTATGCGCTGCGTGGACGTGACGGGCTTGAGGAGCACAAGGATGTTGTACGGCGTCCACGTGACGATGAACGTGAGCAGGATGGCGGAGAGCGTCTTGGCCGCCTTGCGGTCGGCCTTCTTCTCCTGCGTCTTCTTCTTCTTCTTGCCCTGGTTCTTGGTCGCGTTCGCCAGCAGCGTCTTGCCGGCGAGCTGCTTGGGTATGATCTTCGCGTTGAGCGGAATGCGGATGTCGGGCATCGCCGACGGCCGCCGGTTGGGATGATGGTTGGCGAAGTCGGCGCCCGGTCGTGCCGGCGGCGGCGGCGCGCCGTCCTCCGGTATCATCTTGATGGAGGGTCCCTCGTCGGCGCCGGTGCCGCCGGCGCCCTGCTGGTCGCCCGGCAGCCGTATCAGGATAGTGTACACGCTGTCGGCGGAGGTCGACTTGCCGGCGAGCCGGTTGGCGGGCGGCAGGCCGCGAGCGTCGCGCGCCGCCGCCATTCGCGTGGGCGTCATGTTCGCTTGCGCCGCGGCCAACTCGCGAGATTGGGCCGTCGCGTATGGGTCCCTGCAGAGCACGAAATCGGCATCAGATCGCGGCAGGCGGCGTCCGTTATTCGCATCGTTTCCGGCGATCGCCCAACGCACCTTATTATGTTCAACGACGTGCACCTCGAGACGGAGCTCTGCAGCGGCGTGTCGAGCGACACCGGCGTGATGCAGCCCTGACCCTGCTCGCTGGGACTCTCCTCCTCGGTGTCGCTGTCCTCTCTCCCCGAGTGCCACCATGCCACGCACCAGGCGCTGATTCTGTAGAACCACGAGAACCAACCGACTCGTCGCTGATATTTCGCCGCCAGCTGTTGACACACATTCCAAAAAAAACATGTTAATCGATAACTATTTTCGAAAGACATCCGGCAGTAATCACCGGATCGTAACCTGCCGTGTTTGCTCGTTCTACCACAATCTACCACAATGTGTTCGCACCACCGCGAACGCGATGAAATGCCCTCTCAACGCAGCTTTGTACTCAGCGGCGCGCAATTAGCGTCTCGCAATATCCGCATATCAATTACAGGGCGCGTCGCCGCTTTGGCACGCTCTCTCTCTCTCTATCTCGTAATTCCTCCCGAACGTTCTCACATTACTTAAATTCAATTTCGGTATTAAGCGCATTACGCCATAAATACGTGCGGGAGCACAATCGAAGTGCAAAGGCACTAGACAGCCGACGAAGGGCGGCATGCGGATGGGGCGCTTTGTGTGATTCCGTTCGGGGCGCGCGCGCCGGAACGCGTCCGAGACGTGCGCGAGCCCCGGACGAATCCTCGCGCGCGCCAATAATTCTTCCTACATACGCTCCTACAAGTACCTCCGGTACGAGCCATCACAGCTTTTTACGCACTCCTCTTTAGCCGAGGGCCAACGTTCCGGCTCGACGCGCGCTTTCCGACGATACCTATTCGGCTAAAACCACGGATATTCATATCTGCGACTTTAGTGCCGCATAAAACTTATTGCCTTTCGCGGCCGTTTAATACATTCGAACGTTGCCAGCATAACCGGCGAAACCCCAGCGGGGTGTTTTCTTTTCCGCGATATTTACTTCCTGCGTTGGCGGATGCGAACGAATGCGGGTGGGAAGTAAGTTAACAGCGGCATCTGCCATATTGTACCACGATATTGAATCCCAGGGCGGAGCGGCTTTCCACTTCCATATGATTAAAATTTATACCATACGAAGATATTGAATGCAGTCAATACGCCAGACGTGTCGACCGCTGAAGAAAATGCCACGCTGGCATTCCACGCATCGTGGAAAACCCATCATACGCGGTGGTAGCACCTACCGTACGTTGCCCGGGGGCAGTTCACCTCCGCGTGGTATTAGAACCAGTTCCGAGAGCAACTGGGAACGGAAATTGCGTCGTCTTACGGCAGCCTGGGAATCGGACAGCCGTCACGTAGCGTAAACAAGCCATCTAGCAGCAGGCGCTAACACATTAACCGAATTAACCGGACCGCCCCCAGCTGCAAGTGGAGGACGCGCATCGCGCGCGATGTCGATTCGAACGATTGTTTAATGTCATTCGCGTCCGGTGGCGACATCGGCGGAAAACGTTAAGAATGCGTGGATGGGTCACGATTCGGAGCGGCACGCGAACAATGAAAAGTTGATGGCATGTATCAACGGACATGTCAAGATGTCTACGCGCTCGCCGCGTTCCGGGGCGGCGAAGGTGTTTCGCGGCGAGGGTGGCGGCGTGCCGGAATTTTCATTATACGGAATGCTATTCTCGTTGACAGTTTCCGCAGATAGGCGCATCACAATGGCTTCCGTGGCGCACATCCTCCAGTCGCAACATACGCTCCCAAAGTTCCTGTTTTGTATCATCAACGCCGCAAAATGGGAACGATACGAATGCGGCGTGGCGAATTGATTTCGCACGCAGTTTTAATTTAATTTCGGATGCGTGACAAATCCAATTAGGATTGCGGTCGTTGCGCAGACGACGCAGTTTTATTGCCAATCGCAAAGTTGGTTAAAAGTCTCAGATATTTCTTAGTGGGATATTTAATTATCGTTTATTCCTTTTCACTATAGCTACATGCCGCGGCTGATTAATGTGACGGGAGCGCATTTCTGCGGCCTCTCGACGCACTAATGAAATTTCTTCCCCACTTTTCCAATCTTCCTCTCGGCCACATTATTCCAGGATGTCGGGCGCAGTTAACGCTGCATCGCCGGGAAAGTGTCGTGATAATGCAATCAATTTCTGATATTAACAAGCAACCGATACACTGACCGATATTAAGCAAAAAAATCTAGTCTCGTACGGGTGCGATATTTTTTTCGGCCTGCATCCTGATGTTCTGAATTGTGGACATTATCGAAAGGATTTATTATTTACGCACGTCACACGTGCAGCCTTGAACTATGACCGTGTTGGCAGCGAATTATTTGGAAAACTTTTCACGCTCGTTTTTTTTTTTCAATTCAACAGGTCGAATTTAATTTGTATTTCATTATTTGAACACAGCGCACTTGTTGATTTGATCAAATCGTCGGCGAGCTGTAAATTTCCCACCCACACAGTCACTCGACGCAGCAACGGCGCATATCAACTAAAAGTCTCGGCTGTTACTGCCTTCTAGCTAGGAGTAACACTCAAAGGGTATCAAATGCAAACGACCTCAACAAATGCAGAAATAAATGAAAATGTAAAACGCCCGTTCACCACGCTCTCTCTCTCTCTATCTCTCTACGCGGCGGATATTCCGACATCAGAGCGGATCGTCGTTCCATCCTCTGCGCCCCGAAGAAGTTTAATAAAGCAAAACGCAAGCCGAGCAATAAAACGCTGTAATCTAATAAGTAATGAGTAATAACGTATCGGTTATTAGACATTAAACATTCATAATCTCGAGCGTCGCTACGACAGGCGATGGTTTACGGCGAATTTATGTTTCCTAATTTCATCCAGAGCGTAGATCACTTCTAGTGATACGATGAGCGAAGTGAGCGTGATAAAAGTTGCACCAAATTTGGAAACGTCGTTGGTGCGGGCTGATATTTCATCTGTGAAGCGTGCGCGAGCGTATAGATTATTCGACGTCAAAAACACACCCTCGCTTTGTGCGTGGCTGCAAAAAGTTAGGTGTGAATAAACAGCCAAACTGCGTCACGCGATTGATAAAAATAAAAGGCGTCGGGTGCGCAGGAAGTCTGAGATCGTCGAAACGGAACACGTCGGTTCGAGGCTTCTGTGATGTTTTGACGCTGCGAACTGAAGACGGCGGCGGCGGCGGTCTTATTCAATTTCCGATTAGATTTTTCCTACCCGTCGAACAGGCTCGTCGACATCGCATCGTATCGCGTGCTTATCGCATCCGCCGTTACTACCTCAAAAGATGATAGCCACGAAAGCAACATGATGCTATCAACGTACACGTAAGAAAAGCGCGGCCTTTTTATGCATCTTCCTGGTTTACTCGATCCTACGCTGTTCGGCAGATTGTAGATATTTAGTGGGAACGAGCGTTCTTACCGTTCGCCGTCGTTGCGCATCCACGCAGACCGAGCTGTGCATGTAGACCGAATCGTTGTCGGCCCCAGTGGAGGATTCGGACCTGGGACGTCGCCAGTCGTCTGGTTCCACCACCGAGCAGGCGTTGTTGGCCTCGTCACTGCGGACACACACACTGAGAATGCCAGACGAACGACGTTAATCGCATGTTATGAGCGCACATCGAACGACCACGACCACACACCACTGACGCACATCCGAGGTACCCTTCCTGATTGTTGCTAATTGCAAATAATCTCACGTGAAATTGTGTTCTCTTCACTCTCCAGACACGGGGCAACTTGTCATTAACATCCCGCATGTATTAACGATGGACGCAGGTCCATCATCGATATCGAGAATCTTAGATGCCATCTCGATTGTTGGCCTGAGCAATTTATCACCGACGATATGCGATAAATATTACGGGCGCAAATGTGCCTTGACCTCGTTCGCTTACACGCCAGCTGCGCGTTTCGAGAGCGAAAAATTTGAACGCTTTCGATCGGCTGCCTGCTTCCGATTAACGACATGGAGTAGACCGATGGCAAAACGGTAATGGTAGTAAATGACTTCGAATCGATTCGTTTACCGGGAAATTTCCCACGCACGCCTTGCGAAAGACAACGTAGCCGCGAGGATGTATCTATAGGTTAATCAAAACTCCCGAACTAATTATGGCCGTGATGTTATAGCCTCCTAGGTAATAGACCGGAAGCAAACGTGGGCAGGCTGGTGCATAGTCGGTCTTTGAATTGCTCATCTTTATTAATTAAACTTTTCCGGTTTGCCCGCGCAAAGCCGTGTGCACTCCCGACGTAAGCGTGCGAGACGTGCAAATGCCCCAATCATTTTCGTACACGCATTAGAGTCTTGCTACGAGTCGCATGGCGCCTAGATAACTAATCAAAAAGTTTATTAAAAGTTGCTCGCCGTACCTAGAGTTGCTGCGCTTGCTGCTGTCCTTCTTGCCCGCCTGCAGATTGGGCAGGTCCTTCTGTCGCTTCTCCGTCTCTCGCCATATCCGCCAGTAGAGGAAGCACATGACGGTGACGGGCACGTAGAAGGCGGCGATCGCCGTGCCGAACGTGATGTAATGATTTGTTTCGATAAACTGAATGTAGCACTCGTCGTTTGGCACGGTGCGCTCGCCCTCGATGTACGGCCAGCTGTAGATCCAGGGCGGCCACAGGAGCAGACTGATTCCCCAGGCGGACCTGCGAGATGTCCAAGTGACCGAAGGTTCGGAGCCGCGAGACGCGATCGCGCTTACCCGATCATGACCGCCGCTTTGTTGGTGGTGCGCTTGGCGCGATACGTGAGCGGGCGCGTGACGCTGAAGTAGCGATCGAAACTGATGATGAGCAGGTTGAGCACCGATGCGTTGCTGGCGAGGTAGTCGAGCGCCAGCCACGTGTCGCACACGTGCGAACCCAGCGGCCAGTAGCCCAGCAGCGTGTACACCGTGAAGAGGGGCATCGAGATGAGGCCGATGGCGAAGTCGGCGACGGCGAGCGAAAACAGGAAGTAGTTGCTGATGGTCTGCAGCTGCTTGTCGATCTTGAACGAGACCATCACCATTATGTTGCCCACGACGGTGATCAGCGACAGGATGCCGGCGACCGTGCCGATCAGCACGATCTGGGTGACGGTGTAGGTGTGTTCGTCGGTACGGTTCACTGCCAGCGACAAGTTATTCATGTTGTCACGAGATTACTCTGGCCGGTCGCCGCATCTCGAACCACCCCCTCTGCAACAGAACGCAAGCGAAGAAATTGAAGAAATTTGGAACGGTGGCGTTTAACAACCGGAACAACGTGCACTTCGGACCTTTTGTAATTTCATTTGCAACAACGTCGGCTACATTCGTGACGGTAACGTCGCTTTCGTAATCATAACGCACAGTGCTGTTAACTTCGCCGCGAGTACAATTACATTACGCATCACGCCACTAATTCGGCCGACACCCAACACTACATCAAACAGACCAAAACTTCGATAGAATGCAGGTGCGGCGATCTTCTAGTTTGTTGATCTCACAGTGTTTATGCCAGACTAAAATAGAGCCAACGTAGAAATGAACTGAACTGAACTATACCTTTTCAAGTTCAGATTGAAACGGATCAATTTTAAATTGAAACGAATTAGATTCAAATTGAAACAAGGAACATTAAAATGAGAATAATCAATTGAAAGTTGCAATCAAACAACTTCAAAATGAGATTTACAATATCAAGTTGAAGTCATACAAAATTAATTGGATTAGTAACCAAAAGAACTTCAGAACAAACATTCATTCTGTGAAATGTACTTGCAACAAATTTAATTCAGCAAACTGAAATATTTGTCTTACCGAATGAGCTATAAATCGGCTGATTGTAAATCGGAGACGCCAACGCGAAATTGTTCTTACAATTAGTCACTTAGCAAAGTGTCGATCAGTTGATGGAGTGAGCAAAACAAATATGATTTGAGGAAAGAAGAAATAATTTAACCCATTATGAATTTTGGCTTCACACATGAAAAAATATAATACGACAGAATATGGAAAACATTAAGGTGGAAAAATGCACTAATCTTGTGGCATTTGTACAAAACATCATACCTACAATTTAACATTAACATGGACTTTGTTCTTTGTTAATATATAGATTTTAAAGCTGTGATTAATAAAAGTTTTATGTTTTCAATTTGATATTGTTTAGTTTCAATTTGATATCTGTTACTTTCATTTTTAAGATGTTTAATTTTATAATTTGTTTAATCCCAACTTAAACTTATTTATTCACATTTTAATGTTTTTTTTAATCTCAATGTGAATTTGGTAAATCTCAATAAGAACTTCAAATGGTACAGAACTGCACCATAGAATTCAGGTTATTCCTAATCTTGCAACAACAATTTATGAGATAATGGTAAATACTGGTAGGTTAATTTACAAATAATAATTCAATGACGTTCAACGTTTTAATGTTACATCGAATGACTGAAACATATTTAAATTATTACACAAAAATCAGCTTGAAAGTTTTATATCTTTCAGTGAGATATCTCCCAGTAGGTAGTAGTCGTTGTGACGATGAGCTGAAGAGAACAAGGCGAACTAAACTCGAGCATCCAGAAACTTAGTGAAGCATCATCCATATTGGATTTTGTTCTTTTTTACTCAATCACGTATTATTGCCAAGACACTCGCTACGTGCTGGAGGGTTCAAAAATGTCGATCAAGCGTTTATCTAGATGCTTGGAGCAACTACTCTAGATAGGAAGTGCCATTCAATGCATTCTTTCTATTGCAATTTATGGCATTTTTTATATGAGGAAACTTAGTTATATATTTTATTTTTTTCTTCCATGTTTTTATTCTTTATTTCGCGGTGTCGTTGATTTCAAATTTCATTAGAAACTTAAACAAATGTCGTGATAAAAGCCAAAATTGAAACGCCATAAAACAAAAAAATAAACTGCACTCAAACGGCAAGATATAAAACTGCGCAATGAAATCCAAATAAAGCGAGCCGCCCAGCTCGTAACATTCTCAAACGTAAACAGGTTACACGCACATTTCGAGCGCGAAAAGAAACAGGAGACATAAAATGGATTTTTCGCGCAATCTGATTGGAAATGCCACGAGCATGCGACAGTTTTTGATTTCCGGCGGCTGCAATATATTTTGGTTCCTCCGAGAAAAGGACAATCGCTAGCGATAAATCGAAACGAGAACACAAAGTGCGGAGGCCGAAAATACAATTTTTCCAGAATTATCGCTGCAGTTTTGACATTGTAAACATCGCATTCTGTATTTTCTTTAAACTGTTTTAGCAATTCCAACGCAGATATTAAAATCGCAACGTGTCCGGTGTCCTTCTGCGCGTTCAGGCGAACATGGGCATTCAGAAAAGGCAATTTAATCGTAAAATCATATCTTTTACGATTAAATTCGAATGAAAGCCGAAAGCAAACGAAAAGCTTTCGCGTTCCTCGTTTGCGGCTTTGTTTTGTTCGTGCTCTCTTCTAAAATATCATTTTCTTCTTTTCGGACGCTCTGAATAGACTGGGCAGACGCAGCAATAATGCGCAATTCTGTATTCCTTAAGGGGCATTAAGTTTACTCCAGGATTAGGGAGTAATCAATTTTATCTGTTTACACATTTAAATCTATTGTAGTAAAAAAGAAACATAAAAGTGTTGCATACGTTAGTTCTTATTGCACACATTCGTAGTCAATTTAAATAAAGATGAAAAAATTTGAGATGAAAATTGATTGTATTGGAAAGAGTAATAAGTAATGAACGTATGTTTTTTATTATAAATTTGATTCTTTCTCATCAAACAATGATATCCCGTCACGTCTCGACTGGATGGTCCAGATTCGAAGAAGTTGAGTCAACTTTGGAAGTCCATCTTATTCTTGCTAGTAGTGGCGAAACAAATGTTTAGTTTAAACGCTCATTACTGAACTCAACGGTAGGCAAAGATTTCATGTGCGAATCAAACTGGAATAAATTAAAATCCTTTTAGAAGATTGATAATGTAGTGATATGGTAGGCGGTGTAATTCACTTAGCCGTGCCCTTTTTTTTCGAATAGAATTGGCGGAACATTCGCCGATTCCTGCGAACCAACCGTGCGCAAAGAGAGATACGCAGACGGTTGCAGGGAGCAAACGCAATACACATGGATACATATGGATACGCTGGAAAACAGTGTGGGAGCCACTCGAGCCACCGAGGTGGTGCACGGGAACGCGCAAGGCAGGACGTACTGTCGAGCTGTGCGAAATGGAATTGAAATCAAATAATGAAAGCAGAATAGACTTTCCTCGAGGCGTGCTTGCCGAGGTAACAGATAAATTGTCCCCGTTGCGCACGATGCACGTGTATGTTACAAGTGTAACCGAGGTCACATCATCAGCGAATTTCTACCGTAATTACACGCGCGCTCTGTATATTTAAGATTTTCGATGACAAAACGAGTGCGACGAGACTTCTCACTTCGGCTCTCTCGGCGCGACTTCTTTCTCCGTCAACAATGAATGCTTAATTACTCAGCGCTAATTAGGATAAATGAAACGGGATGGATTAAGCGCCGTAATCATATTTGTCCCTAACGACCAGCATCCAGCAGGAGTTCGGGCGACGCGCGAACGTGATCGCTCGCAGGCCATCCGGAACCCAAAACCATTTCCATTGCAAATACTCGCCGACATGCATTTATGTATATTACCGCCAGTTTAACATCAGAAACGCATTTGCACAAATTAGAGAATATGTCGGCTCGCGCGCACATTGACATCGAAACGAAAATAATTTTCGGATTTTAATTATTAGCTGTTGGCATAAACATTTATTTGTCTTGTATGCGATGCTGCGCTGCGCTCTAACTCGGCAATTTTAAAAGCTCGTTTGCTTTTGCTGTTATTCGCGCAGTAAAAACGGCTCGTCGCCGGATGAGCGCAAGACCAAGGAAAACCGCCCGCGTTTTATCACTTTTTTTCGGCGTTCATTCGCGCTCACGAAACCTGTCGACGCACCACAACCACCACCGGTTCCTGTGATTCCTTCGAGAGTAAGAAGTTGAGAAATCTGGTTATAACGCGTGCGAATCATGCCGACGAGTACTTCACGAAAGGTTTAACGATTTTCCTGCGCGGCCGGCGGTCTTGAGCGATGTTTTGTTCGGAATTAAAGTGCGCATTTACGAGCGCGTTAATTTGGGGGCGGAATTTATTATAATTCGACGATACGCCGACGAGACATGAACGTTGATTGATCTCGGCGATCGGCGAGTGTTTTCGTTGAGTTTGGCCAATTATTCGTGCGGCACGAATTTTCCCAGAGTTAGAAGCATCCTAAAAATCGCTGAGCGTCGAATAAACAAACGCGATTTACATTCATATTTTGTATGTGCAATATACGAAAAATAGTACAAAGAAGATTTCTGCAACTGCGACTGCAATAACCAACAGACTGTTTGAGAATAAAATATTTATTTACTGATTGTAGGTGGAATACGAGCGTCTCATTTTTAGCTGCGTTGCGGCCGTTTCTCTTCAGCCGTCTTGCCTAAGCGACATTATTCCAGTGCATTGTTTACCGCTGCATTGTTCTAAACTCGGTAATAGTTTCGAGTGCGCTTTCAAGTGTCCTCTCGTCGCGGTACATTTCAAGCTGATGCTAGCAGTCATGAATCTCTATGCAGTTTCGAGTGCTCGTCCTAAATTCACCGCTCGTCCAACTCCGGACGCACGATCACTCCCCGAAGCTCGAGCGAAGTTTGCTCCAAACTGTTGAAATCGAATTTGATTGCAGCATCGCCCTATAGAATCGGTCGCGTTGTCGTGCCCGTCGTGGTCCTTCTCGGACAATCGTGGATGTTCTCCAGAATTGATATTTACGCTGAATACGCATAACCGTCACGCGCGACTGAGAATGGCAGCAGTCGATACTGGAGCGAGCTGATAATAAAAGTCGCATAATAATGAGTGACATGTAATGAAGAAGATAATGTCCATCGCCGTGCGCGGCAGGACCGATACGAGAAAACAGCATCATTCGATTTTCGCCCCAGCTCGACGTTAACACCGAAATTAATTTATGTCATCGCGCCGGAAAATCCGTCAACGCACGAAAGTTAACAACATTCGCAATTTCGATGCTCATCAATCAAACTTAAATTCGCGCCAGTACGCACTCCATCGTCATCGTCATCGTCGCGTCTATAAACTATAAAGGCGGATGTAAACTGTCAATTATAAAAGTTTGACTTTCGGCGCGCGCGTGCGAGCTACCTTAATCGTTCGGCAAGCAGGAATTGCTAGAATTTCCGTAATTGCCAGATTAAACAAGGAGTTTTCAAACTGGGAACTCGCAGTAACTCAACCATGACTCCACTGCCGTTGCCTGAAGAAGAGAAAGGTGGAGATGCAAAACTTTATTGTCATTTATTCACAGACTCTTGCAGCATTCGCATAATGGCCACAGCAATTATTTTCACTTTTCCGAGCGTGCTCGTGCGTTCTATGCTTCTGTTTGCAATAATAGGCAATATTGTTACACGCATTTATTTTTATTAGCGTTCGTCAAACGGTTGAAAACACCGCACCAAAGTTTGGAGCTTAAAAAGAGAAGAAGTGGTATTAGCAATTAGCGTAAAATTAATTCTGCAGGTTTCTGAGACTATGTATATAAGGTCCTCCAAGTATCTGGTGCAATTGTTAGTAATTTGTAATTTATAAAATTGCTGGCGAAATCTAGTCGCAAACACGAACGCTAATGAGTGCGAAAGAGCGCATAAGATACTTGTTTAAACGTGTGGGAAAGAGTCGGAAGAAGAGGCAAGTTTAATTTGAGCTACTCGATTGTGCTTAATATTTACTTTTATAATGTTTAACAATCCAACTATTATGCAACTACACGAAATACTTGGAAAGCTTTATATACCTATTTGTAGGAGCCTGTAGAAAAAAGTTTCACGCTAATCCTCCCTCTTCTTGTCAGTTCAAAACGCAGTTTTTTTTTTCAAGGGTGTAGAAAGGTAGATTCGTTCAAATGGAATCAAATTTATTCGCATTGGATATTGGCGCGTTAAGGAACGTGGTAGCAAAACCATCGACGCGACGAAATATGGCAGTTCGTCTTTTATCAAAAGAAAGCCGTGAAAACTTTTCCTCCGCGCTGCGCAGAGAAAGGAGAAGAAATATAAACGATCCGAGGACAAAGACTTATGCAGATGCCTAAACTTCAAATAAGCCGAGAGAACGAAAAGCGCGTACTACGACGACGTCGTAACCTCGAACACAGTAAAAATCGTGTAGTACGCTTGTAATTAATAAAAACTTTACGAAAAGGGCGCCTGCAAATAACTGCCATACTTCGGATGCCGTAAAAACAATTTTGTCGGCGAAATAAAACAAAACAAAAACAACCGCGTCACAATGTCGACCATGGCGCGCACCAGTTTTACGCAAGGTAAAATTAATTTGCATTTTAAGTGGTTTTATGGAGTAATGCACGTCCGTGTAAGCGTGCATTGACACGAGCGAGATGGTAGATAATGAATCAAGGTGCGGACACTGCGAACGAACCGAGATGCTCAAGGACGCCGGATTTTACACGCCCGCTGCTGATAAGCAACGCAGATGATGGAAGCGGCTTCCGCACTTAAAAATGCACCTCGTCAACGCGCCGGCGCTGACCAATTCGGAACGATCTGTGGTGGTGCGGAACGGGTTGAAAGTCGCATCCTTTGTACTAAACTTAGAACCTCCCCAGCTCCAGATGCGTCCGCGCATTATTTAGCAACGTGGACGCGGGAATATAGCGCTTGCTGCGCGCGTGAAAAATCCAAACTTAAGGGCTAACTTGGAACTACTCAGAGTTTCGTGCGCCCGGACTTGCACGCCGCCGGAGGCGGAAAAGTTGCGAAGCGCCCGGGAGAAGACGCTTGCCCGGAATGAAGTTCCGCGCGGACATCTAGGCCGACGGTTATGAGAGAAATCGAGCTAAAAAGGCGCACGAACTTTTTGCCGTGGGGTGGCACAATCGATCGAGAACTTTGCCCACGGCAAATGTTAATGACTGTACTGCTACGTTTAACATTCTGTTTCATGACGAATGATCTTTCTATAGTTGACTGACTTTAAGTAACTGAACGAGGTCGAATTGACCATTCTGTTGGGAAATCGAGGGTTTACAACAATGTTAAACATCGTTGATGTGGATGTGTTCGCAGAGCGAGGTTTTGATAAGTTCGGCTGGAAATTGCGGCGGAACTAAGCTGTCAATTACATAACATCAACTGTCAGCTTATGCAACTAATCCTCGAAAATCACCATGCGGCGCTATTGAGAATGTTCGCATGTATGTGCGTGCGGTGATGTCGTGAAAAGGGAAAACGGCGGCGGCGGCGGAAAACATTGCCGGCATTTTCCAGCGGCCGAAAACGCGTCTCGCAGCGCGCGCCGCGTCAGCCTCGCTTAATATCTCGTGGAAAGTCGCCGGGCGATGGCAACGTTCCAAACACTAATTTCCTCATTGCTGCAGCGGCGGCCTGCATGCGACGCGAATAAGGAAATTATTACTCGCTGCTGTGTGGGCAACTGCCCCAGCAGTGCCTCGCTGAACGTCAACGTCGAGGGACGCAACGCAACGCGAAAGGAGCAAAACAAAAACGCCGCGGGATGTTAAAAACTGAAAAGCCGCCGCACAACGTGCAAACTTTGCCGTGCTCGCGTTACGGTGAATGAAACTTGGTACGGAGCGTTAATGCAAGGCGAATTATGACACCAGCGGGTGGCACGTTGTTTGATCTTTGTCAATTCATCAATAGACGTCGCCGAAACCGTTGATGCTCGGCGATCAATCTTCACGCGTTGTCCGCACTCCGATGGTAAATTCCGGCAGGACCAGGGCCGAATTTCGTCCCCCC
>JAODGE020029832.1:0-12933 GCA_027574965.2 Ecitophya simulans
TATTGTGTGTCAATTGTAAGCCGTAATTATATGCATTATGTGAGCATTTTTATAATAAACAGTGCGTGATAAACGTTAATGTTCGTAGGTGTGTTGAGTTATCGTCAATTATTTTCCGGATCTTTAGCGCGGAAAAGTTTTAGCTCAAAATGTAGGCAAGTTTGCATCTGTTTTTATAACGGTATCAAGTTTGTTGTGCGTTATAGTTCATGTTGATTTTGTAGATCCAACCAGCATGAATGCGGGTCTTCGGAATGTCTCTCTGAGGATTTAATTTGCGATGGAAAGAACGACTGTTTAGATGGATCTGACGAAACGGCATGTACGTACTTTCCGTAAGTTTGTTATCTAGCGCTATCTCTAGAAATAAATAGTGCGTGAGTATACAATAAACAATATTCCTGAAAAGGTGCCCAAAGTTCGCGTTCCAATGCACTTATGGTGGTTGCATTAATGCCGACTTGGTTTGTAACGGAAGGTCAGATTGCATAGACCATTCTGATGAAAGTCAACATCTCTGTAATGCGACAAGACCCGAAAACACCGGACGAAGATGCAGGTATTGTATATTAATCTATCTGCACTGCAAGACGTGACGCTTTATTCGTCGATTTATAGTCAATTGCAATACGAATGTAGATCGGGCAAATGCATAGACGATTATGATCTGTGCGATGGAAAAGTTGATTGTGCGGATGGAACAGATGAAACGGTCGAAACGTGTAGTTTCCTGAGATGTCCGGATTATGCATTCAGATGTTATTATGGCGCATGTATTAATGGCGATTTACGTTGTAATGGACGTGAGGATTGCATGGACGGATCAGACGAAAAGTTCTGTGATAAACGACCGAAAAGGCCTAAATGCAGGTAGAATAACCATAGTGAACACGACAGAGAATGTTAATCTAATAAACGCGTTGTTTCCAGAAGAACTCAATTTCATTGCACATCCGGTGAATGCCTAGATGGGTATGACCTCTGCGACGGCGTTGCAAATTGCCTCGATGCATCCGACGAAACAAGAACAGCATGCGCCCGAATAAACTGCCCGAAATTCGCGTTTCAATGCGACTACGGTGCATGTATACCAGCCCGTTTAAAATGCAACGGCCAAAAGAATTGTCACGACGGTTCGGACGAGCTGTATTGTCTGAACGTCAAAAATCCCACCAAACCCAGCATGATCAATCAATCAGTCCCAGGAAGAAACACCTATGTTGAAAATACTGCAGACCAGTATGTTAGCTTCGCGTTGTTCGGGCCAACTTTAAAGAAACACATTTTGTAGGCATCACTGTCGTATACCGCCCAATATATCCAATGGTTGGACTATTATAGACCGCTCAACCATCATTACTACACCGGATGGAGAATTTGTTAAAAAATATGGTGTAGTGCAGTTTAAATGTAGAGCTGGATACGCCCTGTACCCAGAAAACGCCGTATCAAGTTGTGATAAAGAGTGGGAGAAGTTTCCAGTTTGTTTGCGTACGAACACATTATCAAGCCAAAACCATCAAAAAAATTAAACTGAAACGTTTAATTATTTCAGAGACGTGCGCATCTATTTCCCAAACGACGTCGGTACGCGTAACGTGCTCGTTCAATCTGGAAACCGTACCTTGCGAAGCGCCCAAACACGGAACGATGGCCGTAATGTCCTGCGCGCCGNATCTCAGTGTGCCATCTGCGACTTACAATTATGGTCAATTGTAATTTATATCTAATCATCAGTAACACAGAGTATGTACACACATTACAAATGCAGTCGGTCGTGTCGATGGCTTGGCCAACGCGTGGCAAATATAAATCTTGGAAAAACGATGCAAAATTACATGTACCTTTATTAATCATCGTCCGTCATCATTTCGCGCTCAGTCATCTCCTTCGACACAACAAAAAAAATTAATGAAAAATAAAATAAAATTACCTACACACTACTCTGCATGGTCAGTTTGTATATTGAAACGAGAACGCGTCGTGGCG
The DNA here is from genome assembly GCA_027574965.2 of Ecitophya simulans. Taxonomy (NCBI): domain Eukaryota; kingdom Metazoa; phylum Arthropoda; class Insecta; order Coleoptera; family Staphylinidae; genus Ecitophya; species Ecitophya simulans. Next base: position 1,990 of record JAODGE020029832.1, read on the forward strand.
TCAGCCGGTTTTTTTTTGTTTTGTATTTTTTTTTGGGTTCACGACGATAAAAATTATTGCGATTCTGAGGTCACGGTCACTACGTTGCTTGCTCTACTGTTGGCTTCGGCAAGTCGGCGAGACAGTGAGCGCCGACGCTTGACTCGTCCTCGCGTTCGCGCCTTCATTATTTGATGTTTGTTAATTTCTTTGTTATCGATTACACTTGATTACTGCATCACTATGACGTCATCATATCACTAACTGATGTGTTTACGTTCGGTCCTTTCAGCGAATCGTTTATATCTCGACGGAACATTGACAAATTTTGCGTAAACCTGCGAAAGCAATCGTATAAATTCGTTAATGTCGCGCAATGTCGGCCAGTCGTAGAACGTACCGGTCTCGATTCTTCGTTAACAGATTCCTCTCGATGCCGTCCATTAGGTTCTCAAACCACTGCGCCATCGCCGCCTGCTTGTCCGGCGGCTGACTGCGGATTATGTTCTCGCGCATTTGGTTGAAGTACTCCTCGTTCAGTAGGATCAGGCCGAGCAGCGGACGCGACATCGACCACTGATTGCGGCAGTCTTCGAACATGATGACGTTCAGCACGGTACTCAGAATTTGTTGCAGAATTTCGGGATGCACCTCTAGGACTTGCAAAAACATGTCGCTAGACGGCGCCATGCCGACCCGGTTTTTCTTGCCCGGAAACGCTACGGCATTAAGAGCACGTTACAACACGCGACGAAGATATCCGATAAGTAACTCACGTTTCTGCGTCAATTGTTTAAATAAATATGTTACTATATGATCCAGCGAGGTGCAACAACCCGTGCACACTGTCGTATCTAAAACAATCATTGCGAGCGATATTAAATAACATCAAAACGAAGCAACAATAATATAATGCGCATGCATTGCGGTCACAGTAGGTCGCGACTAGTATGTACAGTCAGAGACAGCAGCATGGAAACACAAAATGTCGGAATGCGAAATGTTTGCCCAAAACAGAAATAGGAAAGCCAAGCGATTTGATTTGTCGCAACATTTTCCCGCGCTAGTTTTTGAACGCATTCCGATGAAGACACAGCTCTCTACAAACTAATCATCTAGGCATCTCAATGGTCTATCGTCTTTTGCGTTGCCTACTGAAAACGCGTTTCGATGCAATCGTGATCATGCGCAACGACGAATCGTGTTGTGCACGATTACGAGCGTAGACGAAAACTTTGTATGCACAATTGAAACTTGCTGTGTGTCTCTGTACCGCACAAACCTGTGTAGTTGTTCAGTTGCGCACCTAAGGCAGTCAGACCCTCCGATATCGAAGAGAGAATGTAGAGGAAAACGTGCGGTTCCAGCGTCGACAGGAAACTCATGTGATCTTGAGTAAGACACTCTAATAGTAGGTAGTAGGTTTGTGATAACTTGGGAAAGTCCTATAAACATACGAAAGGTTTTATTATAGTAAACTAAACGAGACGAGCGATGTAAACTTACTAGAAGATCGGACTGTGGTATGGAAAGTAGTAGTTTAACAAATATGTTCAGTGCGTTATCCAGAGCCTCGTCGCCGTAGAGCCGGAAGACTCCGAAATTGACGTAGCTCCCGCAAAGCGCTGCTTTCAGCATTGAAAAACAGATCGAAATGCCTTTCAGCTTCAATGGATACGTTTGTTCCTTGGGTACCTCAACATTTAAAATTCTACTACCTGAAAACAAAACAAAATCATTCACACGCACATCCGCCACATCGTTTATCGCAACCCACCATAACTACAAATTATTTTACTAGCTTCCCGAAACAATAATATTCCATTTGGCGAAGACACATCAAATTGTAACCGCTGACTACGATTCTGCAGCAGCTCGGCGAACAATTTGAGAACTGGTGTTGTCACTTGTGGATCGTGGTACCACATTTCGATGGAACTTAATAGAATGGGCGTGTAGGATGGATAGACCCAATCGAAAAGCATCATGTACGACGTCTTCGTGTTGAACGCGTAGGCCAAACCTCTCAGATCTCTCGCCAAACCGATCAGTGCTTTTTTCGCTTCGTCCTCGACAAAAATCGGCGAATCCACCGTCGCGAACAGGTTGCCCAAGCGCTCAAAAGACGCTGCAAACGATTCGCGTTAATTCGTGATGAAACATGCAAGCGTTGAACACATACTTGTCAGTGGAATCATGAACGTGTGAAACCGATCTTCGTCCTCGCCCAAGTCCACCATCAGGAGCCGTCCCAACGACGTGTAGAACATCGAGCGACACCGCATTTCGGTGATAGCCACGGCGTTGCCCAAAAACGGAAAGTGCTCGCTGGTGTGATTGTTCAGCATGAATTGTACTTCGTCCAACTTCACCAACTTTCGCACGCAACTGTACCCCACGGACAGGTCGTTCAACAGTTGCAGCGTTCTACTGATTATCTGTTCACTTCTGCCCCAGTATTTCAAATTCGTTATTCTGCGAGTGCAATCAGAGAACGTTAAGCGACTTGTAGGAGGCGTCGAAAGCGATTTCACTTACATTTTCCTAATAAATACACTCAACACGGTCGCCTCGTCGTTCAAACCGAGAACCTCCGAGAGGCGGCGATAAACCTTCGAGTTCTTTTGCACCTGATCGCCAACGTAAATTTTGCGAAACTGCTCGAAGAAGCTCAACATGGCGAGCTCCAGCTTCTCGCACCCGCCTTGTCCCAATCGCGAGTCGGTCAGATTCATCAGCTGCAAGACGCGACACACCAATTCGCCGTCCATCGCGTCGTGTTCTTCGTTGCTGTTGAACGACACGCGTCCGCCGATGGCCGAACCGATGATGTACACCAGCCAAGTCAGTCGGCCTGTGCGAGAAAACAAGCGACAATGAGCACGACGAATTTTTAAACGTGCGCCGCCTGCGTTTGTGCAACCATACCTTCCTGAATGTTGATTTCGATCTGTTGGGTTTGATTGGCGAGCAGTTCTTGATAGGTGCGAGCGGATTGGTCGAACAGCTGAACGAGCAGGGTGCAGGTTTTTTCGTACTCGCACCGGCCGATCACGGAGAGCTGCTCGAGCTGCTGTTGCACCATTCCGAGGTCTTCGATTGGATCTTCCAGACCGTCTCGGACCACCACGGCGACGGACTCCAATCGGGAGGTGATGTACGCATTCGTCACTTCGGGCGTGTAAGTTTCTAGTAAATGCGGTTCAGTCGCTTTGACGTAGGGCACCGACGCGACCATTCTTTGCCATAAACTGAGAAGGTAATGTACGCTGTTTGGCGCGAACTGCCACATCTTCGAACAATACAAATTGAATTACTAATGCATATTAAGAGGCCACAATTCATCAAGAATGCTGACGTCGACGATTTTCGTTATCGACATTGTCATACACCATCAAAATGGTCAATATTTAATTGGTCTCACACCCTTAATCGTGCGTTGTCGACGACATCGTTTGGTCGTAAACATTTCACAAATAGTCAATATTTTTGATTGATAGTCATCATCAATTATGCTGACAGCAAGCGCCAAATGGACATTTGTCCACAACTCATTAATAACATTGCAGGCCAACATATTTGCAGATTATTAGCGTCAAACTAACAATATTAATGATCAACCAAACATAGTCAATAGGAGAGAAAGAAAATTACCTGTAAACTTTGCACCGTAAATTTGGCAATCAATTGTATTGCTTCCGGATAATTGTCGACCATAACAAGCTCCCCGAGCTGATAATTTGATTTCAGTCTAGCGAGCAGCCTGCAGAACTCGTGATAGTTCGCCGAATCGCTGAGTCCTTGCGGATTCTGCAAAATGTGCTTGACGCCGTTGACGAGGTGGGTGAGAAACTTGGCGCGCTCCGTGTTGCTGAAGAGCGAGCGCCGCACGGAGGCGATCTGCACGAGGCAGGACAGCGCGAGCGACGACAGCGTGTTCGGCAAGGAGTGGTACATGTCGAAGAAGAGCTTCAGCGTGGTGAAGTCGAGGAACGCGGGCCGCCAGCTGGTCGGGATTTGCACGGTGCACAGGTCGTCCGACGACTCGTCCGTCGACGTGCCGATGAAATCGAACGTGAGGCAATTTTGCGCCAGCTTCAGCAACTGCGTCATCAGGCCGTGTTGCGCCTCGTCGTTGAAGTTCAGATTCTTGCAGTTCTCTCGCGCGGTGCCCAGCAGCGAGCAGGAGAGGCGAAAGATCTCGAAGAGCTGGGTGTCTCGGAAGGACGAGGCGATTTTGCGGTGCTTCGTGAGCGATCGATTCGCTTCCACCTCGCTGATTTGATTCATCTCGCACGTGAGCTGCGAGAGCAATTGAACTCCAATCATGCAGTACTCAACTGATCCCTAAAAAATTGATAACGACGTCAATTTGCGTGTAATCGGATAGCGACGACATGCGATTCAATGGTCAACTGGATGCGTTACCTGTAAAAATTTCGATATATCGGCGACGACATTTCGGAACACGTAGTCTTCTTTGTGTGTATCAAACCAGCCAAGCTTTGTGATCCGTGCGAACAGCGAGACGAGCGCTTGCACAACGAACGGCGGAAGTTTCGGCCGCGTGGCCAAGTAGTTGAGGACATAGTTACGAATGTCGACGCGTTGCTGGAGGCTCAAGCCTTGCGCGCTGCGCGACACCAGTTTGGTGAGAGTTGTGGCAGCCAACAGCTGCGCATAACAAGAATCACCCCTGTCGAGGAGGACCTGGCACTTGGTCAGTGCATCCAGGCTCTCCTGAAAGACCACCAGGCCGTTCTCGGCCTTCGCCCTCACCGCCGAGTCCTGCGACTCGTAGAGCTGCTTGCATAATAGCTCCAACTGTCTGATTTCCTGCACAAACGAAACGCGGCGTTAGCGCGACCGAGTGCGCCGCAATAGGTTGCAAGACAATGGTATTGCGATAGTCACAGGACGGCGGGCGACGTGCGCGCGGTGGCAGATCGGCCGCCGGCGGACGCGCGCCCCCCGCGCGATCGGCAACTGATGCAATTGTACCTGTTCATCAGCCATTTTCGCAGGAGTTCATTTGAGTGCGCTTCTTGCGGGTTGCGTTGCGGATGCCGGGCGACGGGTCGGCGCGCGTGCTGCTGCTGCTATCGCCGTCGGATGCAACGCGGTCGCGCCTGGGCGTCGGGCTGGCGCGCTGATGGTCGACACCGCGACGCGCGGACGATTTGTCGATGGGATAGCGATCGACGCTCGCAACGGACTCTCGGCGCCGCGTATTTGTTGCCACTGCGAGGCGGAAAAGATGCAAAACACAAATGCGCTGTGTGCGTAGCGAGCGCGTTCGCACAGGTGACGAGCGTCGATGTGTGCGTGCGACGGCTGTCAATCGTCGGTCCAGGACGCAGTGCGACTGCGCCGCGAGATCACATTATCAGGGTCAAATGGATTCAAACAAAACTTCCTAAAGTAAAGCTGCTCAACCCGTTGACGTTTCTGTCTCGATGATTTTTGGCGTATTATTGAAGGGGTTTCTTTTTATTAGGCGACGAAATTGCGCGACCGGAACGCGACGCATCCATAACAACGGATTAAAGTTGTCAAATTCAGCCATTTTAAGATTTCGGATCGACACGATAATCGCAAACAATATGTTCATTGTTTTGTTGATTTTACATCGCGAGAGTTAAAAGTAATGTTTTACGCTTGAAGACCGATCGCAGGGAAGATTTTACGATATTGTTTGGGGCGCTATTGTAGGAAGGACCTTAATGAGTCGAAACGTAATAGCCACTTATTACGCTACAAGATTAACACCAGTCTCTTGTTTTTGTTTCTTTACAAATTGCTCATTACACTCATAATGTAAATGTTTATCGCAACTGAATTGATACCTGAAAATTTCTAAAAAAAAAGCGAGCGGTAAAGTAACTGTGAGTGGATACGAATGAGCGAATGAGCCGTAAACTGTAGGAAAATGGTCTACATTAACGCCCCCGTTGACAGGCACAAAATAACTATTAAGTTTTAAATACGTATAAATATATAAAAACTATAATTACATATGTAATTTTTCATCTTAAAAAATAACACATGTTTAAAGAAAAGAAGACTTCTTGTACAGTTGTACTTCATTCAGTTTTATTTTCTCATTTTTATCACAAAAAGCTCATGTTTCTCAATAATTTTAGGCTATAGTCAATACATATTACTTTGTCACTATTGTTGCAGATGATTTTAATGATTCGTTTATTTTCACAATTATGCTCCGTTCAAATAAAAATGCATTGTCCTCCGTCCAAAGTTATAATAGATAGAAACCGATTTCGATATCCTAGTTCACAATGTTCTTCGTCATTTCCTTTATGTTATTTTTTTTGTTATAATTTTAACACTATCAGTGCATTTCTTGTTTATAAATATTTATACATACATAAATGCAACTGCTGCACAACAAATACGGCCGAAAAGAAAACAAAGATTACACGTAGATTTTCTGTAAATTCAATTATCGCACCGCGTTTAATTTACCGAATCGTTCGATCGTTAGTGATCATCGCGCCAGCCCGGCGAGTTTTGCGAGGAAAGTTCGTACAAATCATCATTTCCATTCGCGAGCTTAACGCTTCGTGATCGATTCAAGGAGGCGATAAATTCAAAAGTAATCGGACGCCTAGCGAAAACTCGTAACGACGCAAAGCAATAACAATGCGATAAACTTTCTTAAAATGACTACATATTTGAAATTGCTAAATGTAAAAACTAAATTGTCTAAATAAACAGCAGCTAATCAAGTCGCGACGCAACGCATTCCCATCGCCCGTATACGGCATTGGTTGATCAAATTAATATATTCTATATATAATACAATCTTTTAAATATAAAAACAAAGTAATTTCAAAATGTTCGATTCCTATTATCAAGCGCTATTTCAAAATGATAACTATACATCTACCGTCCAGAATCCTACATCTAAACGCATTTGCTCATCAACGTCATATAATTTAAAATCTTCGACTTCGTCCTAGTGTGATGCTTGCGAAATGAATAGAAATACAATTTGCGGCAGCCGAAGTCTCGGATCGCGCGCGTTCCCTGCACGTCCACGGTCAGCGTTCCTGACAAATGTCCAGCCTTTGTCGTGCGCCGCGTTCGCGCGAAGGTCGACCGGAGAGCGCGTGGGTCATTCGTTAGTGTGTCTGGATTTAAATCACCGACTTGTCGAGAACGTCTGTAATTCGATGGGTCGGTTGCCTTTGCGCTACGAAGCTGCTTCGCGCGCATCACTCGAAAGCTGCAACAAGGACACATCAAAATTGCGACAATGCTTCGCGTCAGCTGCTCGAACCGCGAGGCGACGATCGGGTGGTCGTGGGTGCAAACAAAAAACGTGTATTCATTCAATCGAAATAATTAAACTGTGAGATAATGCCATGCGCGGACTCGCGTTCGCATAACACTTGAGCACCACATCTTCACAACCCTGGGCGACGGCCAAACAAGGATTACACTAAATCAAAAGTCTTCAAAAGTGGCTAAAATAATAAGAGAAAGAAAAAATTAATAACTTCGCGCGAAGGAAGAAAACAACAACAAACGACAACAAGGCGAACGTGTCTTACGCGAAGGACTGCGTGTCGATGACATCTGCGTCGAACTGCTGGTGTTGTTCTTCGGCGTATTGTTTTCGGAAGAGTTCAGAAAGTCCCAGATCAGAATGGTGTCGTCGTGCGAGCTGCTGACGATTTGGAACTCGTCGAACTGCAGACGAAACACGCGTCCGGTGTGTTCCTGTTGGGGCACAGCGGAAATGTATAGATCGATTCCGGTTGCACCCGCCGGTAATTGGATTGCTCACCACCAGTGTGCGCAGGCAGAGAGCGTTTGCCGGCTTGCGCGGGTCCAGCGCCGCGATGAGATCCCAGACTTTGATTTTGCCGTCGTAGGCGCCGCTCACGATGCGTTTCGAGTCGAAACGTATACACCGAACGAGCTCCTCGTGGCCTTCCAGTATTCGTATGCACGTGCCGCACTCGATGTCCCACAATCTGCACAGAGAGCATCGAATTTACGCCGCGACCCCTCGACCAGCCGCCGGCGCAGCTCCGATTTTACCTTATCGTGTTGTCCGAACTGCCGCTGACCACCAGTCGGTCGCGATACTGCAGGCAGGCGATGCCGCGCTTGTGGCCGTTGAGCGTCCGCACGAATTCGCAATTCGACGTGTTCCACACCTTGATGGTGCGGTCGCCCGACGCCGAAACAATGTACTTCTCGTCGAAGTCCACCACGTTCACGGCCGCCCGATGGCCGACGAGGACGCGTCGCAGCGTGATCTCCGATTCGGACGTCATGTCCCACACGGCGATCGAGCGATCCTGAAAACAGCAAACGCGACGTCGTCAGAACGCGCCGCGTTCGCGTCCAGCTCGCCGCATACCTTCGAGCACGTCACCATCATGCCGTTGTTGAAGCGCAGATGCAGCACGGCCTCGCAGTGATGTATCAGCGTGTTGACCATCTCGCCGGAGCTGACGTTCCACACGCGCACGGTGGAATCGCTCGACCCGCTGATGATGACCTTGTCGTCGTACTGAAGGCACAGCACCGATCCGGTGTGGCCCGTGAGGATCTTCGTGCACATCAGCGTGCTGCGGTCCCAGATCTTGATCGTGTTGTCGCGCAGCCCGCTGACGATCTTCTGATCGTCGTACTGCAGGCAGTAGACGCCCTTGCTGTTCTCGCTGCGGCAGTTGATGCGCTGCAGGATGTGCCGTCCGTTGCGCCAGTTGCTCTCGATGCTGTCGATGTCCTGGATGATCTTCGGATACAGAGAGCGGTAGAACGTGTGCGGCCGATGGTTCTCGCCCGGACGCGGGATGAACAGGTACTGTATCCACTGTCGGCGCTCGGCGAGGCCGCGCCACAGCGAATCCGTGCGCACCTTGCGCTCTATCAGCTTCTTCCACAGCATGCCCTCGGAGATGACGCGCAGCCATTCCTTGCACACGAGTTCGGCAGCGCACAAGCTTTCCGCGTCCAGGTACGACAGGATGTTCTCCGCCACGTGGTCCAGACCTTTTTCTGCAAGCGCAGCGAGAAAGAAAAGAACAAAAAGAATCAGCGAGAAAGTCGTCAGTGTTCGGCGAACAAAAGAAAAGTTTTTGGAAAGTAGCATGAGTCAGGTCTTGGGCAATTTCTAGGCGGTCTTATATAGTTGAGTAACTCCTAAGCCTTGAACTCAATTCATCCGACTATGCAACGAGCAGCAATCGCCGCTAACGCGCTTAATTAATGTAACGCACAGAAACATAAATTGCGATTACGTTACGAAACGGTTCGGACTAATCCGCGTATCTTGGCGCGCACTCACTGGGCAATAAAGAGATGAAGTCTCTCTGAAGCATTGGCTTCAGATAGGAGTTGATGTGACCGTGCTGATAGTGGCACATCCGCGCGAGGAGATTCTCGACGAACTCCACCTGATCCGTCTCGCTCCATTTTTCGAAGCACTTGAGGCACGCCTCGCGCTCCGCGTTGAACGTCGCCGAGAGTTCTTTCTTCCGCGCCGGATCGTACAGCATCGTCATGGCGAACTGCAAGCGAAAGAAGCAAACGACATATCATTTACATTGTGCGAAGACGTCCGTCTTGCAACATGCTTTACTGTAACTAAATGAACACTGCGGCGACTAACAAATTATAAGATTACAAACGAAAATTTACACGCTAGACGCGAGCTGCTGTTTGTTGCTTTTAGTTTGTGTTTGGATTCGAGTCCGACGAAGAACGTAAAGTGTGAATTTCGTTTCCGATTAGTTCCACCAAAAGACAATATCCACGAGAAACTCCTTGGCAGTCGCGCCAGTCTGCCTAGCGTTTGATGTTCCGGCAATATCCGGACGCGAGTCGCGGGCCGGTTTCGATCCATCGAAAAAGCGAAACGAAACGAAACCGCTGTTCGATAACATCTTCGACGGATTTCGAAAGGCAAGCGACAAACGAACCGCGCCGCCGTAAACCTTGAATGGTTTTTGTTTCCGCGACGAGGCGCACACGCGAAGCTAGCGACAGACGCGTTTCGCAAGTCGAAAACACAATATAATTTTGCAACAGTAAAAAACGAATACATTTATTAGAAATAATTGCTAAATATAGAACATTAATTACAAACGCACACAAATTATGGAAAATATTGCGACTGAATTGGCTCATTTTCGCTTCTAGTCAATTGCTTTGATGCCTCCAAATAATCCTTAGAACACAATGGTTTGCTTTTTGCCCGTAAGTAGTAAGCGCCCAATCGAAAGTCGCCGTCGCAAGTTTTATCGCTTCGATTTGCCTTTCAGCAAAAATCGCTAGCTCCGCTCCGACGACGGCCCTTTGTGCGTTCCGTGCGCGCATCGGCGTCGCTCACTTGGCAATCTCAGCGCGTCACGTATTGCGATGCAAAGAATGCGCGCAGGCGCGATAAAACGAGCGCCCGTTTTAACGTTAGAAAGTGTTTAATGTAATCCGAGAACGTGCTGCGCGCTGCCGGTGCCGCCGTCCGCGCGGAGACGGAAGAAAACCGAATCACACCCGACCGCCGGCCGATCGCGAGCGCGAAGACACCGCACCTCGACATTTCGCGAAGCGTCGTTGTTTCGTCGTGCGCATGCGCTTCCTTTCGTTTCGAAACGATATGCATTTCGTTACACCGCCTCGCGGCGTGAATCATCGACGCGGCGCAATCATTGCGCGCCTTTGCTCGTCACTTTCATTTATTATAATTTGATGTATTGTTAAAATGTGATGCCGACGACGAGTCGCACGGTCGGGCCGGCTTTGCGTTGCGCAATTTATGCGATATACCGTTTCAAATAAAAATTGCCAACGAGCGAAGAAAATTAACAACACGCAGACATTACGAGACACGTGCAAACCATTAAAAAAATCACAAGTATAAATTTGATTACAGCCAGCAAAATAATAACCGATTAGCGTGAAATCTTTTCTGCGTGCTCCTGAAAT